>CAVNYN010287809.1:0-54725 GCA_963692815.1 Nyctanthes arbor-tristis | reverse complement strand
GACCACCGAGATCTACACCATTGCCTACACTCTTTCCCTACACACGCTCTTCCGATCTTCAATTTCTCAACACATGCTGGGTCAGCAGATGGGCAGCGAGCAACCATTTTAGTACTTCTCAAAGCTGATGATTAGGCCTTTCAAAATGGGGGAAAATTGATGGTTAGGGTTCTATATATATTTGTACAATTTGCCGATAGGAGATAAATTCAAAGTATGAATTCCAATTTTTATTTTACTTTTTTGTGTTGATATATGGTAGCATATATGAAAACCAACTAAAACATTCTTCTATTTGGCAATTCGATCATATATCAATTTTCTAATATATATTAGAAATAAAATGAAATTTGAGATCAGGTCACACGTTAACAATCAATGATATGCCTCAATTCATTTCTTGGCCTAACTACTCAACGGCTACAAGAGGATGGCTTTTTCTTTTTTAATTTTTCCTCCCCTTAATGTAACATTGCAATTAATAGCTAACATTTTTTTTCTGGTATAGATTATTACACACATTCCCCTTTCCCCATTTTGATGAATTTAATTTGATAAGATTTTAACTTTTTTTTTTTAAATTCATATTATTATTATTATTATTATCTTTTTTATATATACAAGGGGATACTGGGGAAGGGAGGGAAATTCAGGGAAAGGCATGTGTTGTTCAAATCCAGAACCGTCGGTTTGGAATGCGAACATTTTAATCACTAGAGCACAATTTGAACCACAATATCTTAACCTTTTTTTCCACTGTAGGTACTAACTAATTTTGATTTGATTTGAATAATGAATTATATAGAAAAAGTATATATATAATTAAAAGTGCTATCTTTTTAGCTTATTCGAAGCTGAAGAATACAACAATTCACATCACACTATTTTATTTTATACCTTTTATTGAGTACTTTTTTTATAGAGTTTAATATTTTGGTCAAATTAACATGTTTGCAATATCTATTTCAATTATAACTTTAATTAAATGTGCGACTAAAAATTAGTTAGCGATTTTGTATTCGGTGTAAGATCGTAAGAGTCGTTGACAAAATTCTAAAATATCTATTATTATTCAGGGCATGACACCAGAGATGTTCAAAACCATTATTTATTTCATCAAATTCTCAAATTTCTTACAAAAACAAAGTGCGTCATTTCATGGATACCCTTTTCCCCATTTTGATTAATATAGACAAGTCGATAAGGTTTTAATTAATTAATTAATTAATTAATTATAACATGTCATTTCGTGTTTTCAAATCTTTGTGATAATAATACCCTACATAACAAGAACGTATTCCCACTGAGAGTTATTAAAATTGGAAGGAAAATACCATAATATTATCTACACACACACACCAAATATTCATCAAAATTTATTTTTTGGAGAATAAAATCCTTACGGGTTGAATTCGATTCTTTATAACTCCACTTATATAGATATAATATATATACGGAAATCTTCTCTTAAATTATATATAATGAGAAGGAGAATAATGATCAACTATCCGAATAATGTACTTTGTGAACTTTATTTATCGAGATATTTGAAACATGTCACGTGATGCTTGGAAACTAATTTAAATAAACATTAAATTATAACTAAAGTAGATTTCACTAAATTGACTAGAAAAGTTACTTAATGCCTAATTTCATCAAAAATTAATCTAAGAATCTCTGTGTGGGTTTTTTTTTTTTAAATGAAGAGAGTGTCTTCTTTTAAGTCTAGTCATGAATTCATGATAAGTGTTAATTAGACCAATAAAAACATATTCACATATAAAATAATTTTTTTTGACAGGCATATAAAATAAAATTTTAGTACTTATATTACCATGAAAATAGTTAGATTGAGCTCTGGTATTTAAGTTTTAGGTGGCTGAAAATGAAGAATTTTATTTTGCCTAAACGGATACACGTTATTATACATGCGTGTATATGTGTCAAACATCTAAACTACAAGCACTCTATATTTGTAGCCTAAATGTGTGTCATGTATTACACGCATGCATAATAATATACATGCATGAGCAAAATAAAATTCTTAGACTGAAAATATTCCAAATCATCTTTCAAAAGAAAATATTCCTAATCAATTCCATAATTTTTAATTTTATTGCAAGTCCTTAGTCTTTACACTTTGTTACACATATATGGTCAATTTTTCTTGTCACATTTTTATTTTAATCTCCTATGAATTAGCACATCTGGTATATGAAATTATAGGTTTACAATACGTTAACGGAATTTTCCCATGACCAGTTAGAGTAGGTTTGAATTATTTGTAATTGCGTTTACATCAAAAATTTGTTTTTTTTTTTCAAAATTTGGGTGAACCGCATCACAATTACACTTTAAATTCTTAATGTTTATATATTCATTCTTGTAAGTATATCTTCACTTTTCCTTTTTTCTTTCTTTAGTTGAATTATCATCTTCATTAATAGTAAAATTGTTTAATCAATAATATTTTTCAAAAAATTTATATATGTAAGCATTAAAAGATTTATCTACTCCTAACAATTTTTAAAAAGTTGATAAACAAATGCGAAAGTGTAAAATTTACTCTTGATTAGAAGTATTATAACATATATATATATATCATTATTTACAGGTCAAATATGTCAAACATTAAAAGATTAATTGTTATAAAATTGAGACAAAATAGTTGAAAACATAACTGTACTTTAGTTATATATATATATATAAGTTGAGTTGTTTCAAGTTATATCTTTTCAAGCATTGTAAATTCGGAATTACCCTTTGAAAGAGTCAATTTTGTTAGTAAAATAATAGAAGTAAAAATATGTAAGTTAAAATAAAACCTTATTTTTTTTTATTTTATTATAATTTTAAATGGCAGTAATTTCTACTTATAATTAAGCACGTCGAGTCATTGGTGTCTTTAAATGGCAGTTGAGGCCGGAAGCCAAAACAGTATAATTTGTCCATGTACTATGGAGGAAAACGTGGCCTACTACCCAAAAGAACCATCCAAATTATGCTTCAATATCTTGTCACTTTAGCTTTCCTCATGGGAGCCCACTATTGGGACCCACCATTTTTGGGAAACAAATCTGGCCCCACTTGTCTCTTTCGTACTACCTTGGTCTTATCAACTACACATACGGACGTGAAGATTATCTTTTGATCACCCACCCAAACCGAGTAAGATTCTGCACGTAGTACGGAATCTATACACAATGTAAAAGGTTAATCGATCTAAGGCTATATATATATATATAGTATTTTATGACACTATATAATTATTATATAACATGTATTGAGACACATTATGCTTGTACGACATTCATTGATCAAAGTCCAATCAAGAAACAAGAGAAATGAATTTAAGAAATCTTATTCATTGAAAAAATTATTATTAAAGTAATTAAAGTAAATGAATTCTACTCTTTTTTTTTCCAAACTTTATTGAGTGTGTTTGTTATTTTAACATATTATTATAATTCTACTTTAATTCTTCTTTGATAGAAATAATCAACTGAAAATTATTATAATATATCAAGGTACCCCATTGACATGAAAAGTCCCTAACGCATATTCTAATGTTAGCCACTTAAAGAACAAGATAGAAAAGTATAGCTTCTTAAGTTCAATTCTAAGTATTATTTGATTGAATTTTATGAACAAATGCCTAATGTTTAGATCGGAATCATGTTATTCTCATTATTATATAAGTGGGATTCAAAATTCTTGAATGAGTTTTATTCAAAAAAATCACATAAACATCTATATGACATGATTAAAAAATTAGAGTTTTTAGACACTGAAAAAGCGTTAGTGGAGCACTAACAATAAATATCAATGATTTTCCTCTTCGAATTTGTCAAATTTCATCTAAGCTAATGCGTAAAACATTACTTGTGTAAAATCACTATTGTAAGAATCAAAAAGAAGATTTCATAACTAGCTGAATGCTTTTCTCATTTTCACATTCAGTGATTAGTTATCTATCTAATATTCTAATTGTAAACAAACAATTCAAGTTGGAGAAAGAATGGTAAACACCATATTAGTTGTGCGATACAATATCCCTCAAAATTGTAATATTGTATCAAGATAATTAATCTTCTTAACACGAGTCACTGAGTTAGTGACATTGTGACGGTGGTGATCACTATCGACTCAATTGCATTAATACACTCGTGGAAATCAAAATTTAATTGATTGCAACTTGCATCTAGAAATCTTTTCACTTACTACATAAATCAAACCTAAATAAATTAGTGGTACTCTTTCTTGAATGTTTTTCAACAAATTCTTTATAGCTAATGCCTTTTGTATTGTCGAAATTCAATTACTATTAGTGCTACTAAAATTCAAATCCAAAGGCAAGTAAACCTTTAGTGCACATTAATTAGATGCTTACACTAATCAAGATTAATAAATACAATAGCCTTTATAGGGTTTGTAATTTGTACTGTAAGAAAGCAAAAGCCATGCCATGTAACTAAAAGCTTTCTTTGGAAAAATTAATTAAAAAACATTTATTAATATATTTACTTATAGTAGTAATTCATTCAAAATGCATAAAGAGGACAGGTGGCATTGGTGGCCAACTCATTATTTGCTGGCGTCCTTTATTATTTATTTGGGTAAATTCCACGAGATGTCCTCAACTTTACCATTTGTTACACTTCTATCCTCAAAAATTTGAAGTTATGGAATTCAATTTTTGAATGTTAAAAATTCATTTGTAAAACGCTTGTTTGAATGTTTATGGACAATGTCATACTTATGCAGTTCTACAGTGTTCGATCAGAATTCTATAGTTGTGTGGAAGTTTTATCGTTCCAAATAATCTAAAAAAGACTGTTTTATTTTATTCAAAATTTGTATATTCAATTGTGAGAATTCGTTATTTATTTTAAACGATGCCCGATAAGATTATTATTCAAATAAACATTTTTCATCTTAGTTATGTTCAGGCGAGGGAGGACAGGGGGCATAGGGTCTCGCTCTTAATTGTTGTAGTACACATAGCATGTTGAGAATGTCAATACTATAATCCTAAAAAGTTAGGGAGCATAGTAGAGATTGTGGTATTTGTGAATACATGTAGTGATAATGATGGAAAGTGAAGAATCTTTGGAATTGTACGATCCAACGTTGATTTAAATGTAGGGACTTGAGATGCATTAACTCTGCCCAGGTGTCCATAGGATCATTGGTAGATATGAGGCTGTCAGCCCAGTGAAGCGAAAAGGGCAAAAAAAAAAAAAGAAAAGAAAAAAAAATTATAAGTACAGCTACCATCTACATTACTAGTAGTAAAAAATACGTATAGATTAGTATTTTAAGATTAACGGGTTGAATTCGGTTTTTACTTGTTGATTTTGAAGGTGATTAACCGTCCAATTTTTAAGATACTAGTACATCGCTGTGTGATGAATGCCGATGATAAGATTGAGATATAGCAAGATGAGAAAAGAAAATGGTTGAGAAGGAAGAACAAGAGAATGGATAATGGCTGTGAGGACAAACCATCTATTATTTTTTTGGAGAAAAGCCTCCTTTCAGTTGACAATTATGTTATTATGTTTGAATTCCAAACTGATATTCAGTCTTTTGGGTTAAAAATGACAATTTGAATATTATTCGTTGGACCAGGATTGCCATAGAGTGAATTGTCAATTCCTTATTGCGAAACATTCATAAAATCAGTTATTAGTGTCCTTTACAACTCATTACAATAAATATATATATATATATACACACGGTACAATTCTGTTCCATTTTTTAATAATTGAAAAATAGACAAATGCACATTATATACATTCGATGTGCGATATTAATAAAGCTCGATTCTTTTTGATCTATCTCGAAAAATAAGTTATCATGTTTTTATGGGAAAGTTAATTAAGAAATGAGGCAATTGTATTAGCACCTTGAAGATTCCAAGCAACGAAAGGAGACATGTTATAAACTACATCAAATCAAAAAACGTAGCTTTCACATAAAATTTTTAAGTTACTTATTTTTTTCATTAAAATGTTACTAAAATTAGATTCGAGTATCAATTAAACATTGTCAAAATAATTTCATTAGTTTCCCCCTTGATTATCTAATCAAAAGTACTAAGTATAAAACTTGTAATCTTTAGAAGAAATGCAATTTTAATTGAATCTTATCTTTCTCTTTATACAACAATGCAACCAGCATATTGTTAATAAAAAATAATAATAACAAAAACAACGACAATAACATGATGCAAAATAGTAATAATGATGATGACAATAATAATAATAATAATAATAATAATAATAATGACCACGGTATTTTTCATTTTTTTTTGGTTGCTTGGGGGGGGGGGGTTTAACTTCCTTATGTTCTTAAGAAAATAAAAATAATTCTAGTTGGATTTTCTTTGAAGGAAATTCTAGTTGAATTTGAATAAGTATAATGCTTTTTTTAGGAACAATAATAACTATACTAATAAATTAATAATATAAAAAACACAACACGAAACGGAAAGAAAATGTAAAAAAAATGAATCTATCTAATTTAAAATATTCATCTTTGGTTCGATAATCTTCCTTTTTTTTGGGGCGTGGGGAGGGAGGGATTTGGTTGGATAATCTTATTGAGTGGGTTACAAGTATATATTTTACCATGTAAGTTAATCATAGGTGCATAATAAGGGAATTTATTGACTTTTTTTGGGTCTTTTGAGTGGGGTTATCTATGTGTTTTAAATGTAGTTGTTGATTAAACTTCGATTTGATTGAAAATTTGAAGTTCTCTACATGTAAAGTATTATTATTTGATTATTAGGAGATGATGATAATGTGATGTATCTTTGATTGAAGATATGAAGTTTTGCATATAAAGTATTATATTTGATAAGGAGATGATGATATTGTGATGTGAAGATAAGATATTAAATTGAATAAAATAGAAATCAAAATAAACATTAAAAAACATGACATGATATTTCCATCTTACAAGTAGCTAGAAGTATACTTTTGGGAAAGTGTAAAGCAATCCAAATTTTCCAATTACAACAAAGTTAATTACAAAATAATATATATATAAATTATAATTTATAACATGTAAAAGAGACTAGACTAATTATATTTCTCAATGCAAATTGGTCTATCAATCTTAAATAATTCATTTCATCCATTATTTCTATTCGATACAAGAGTGCCATATATACTAAGAGAATAGTTAATTTATTTATACTTTCTTTTTCTTGCAAGAATTACATTCACAAATTCTGGTATGACAGGACAATACTTAGAAATTATATGAAAATTTTTTCATTGTACATATAGTATGAGGTAGCTTGAATGATACATCTACGTATTAAACATGCACTTATCGATTAAGTAAACAATCTAGGTCAATAATACACCATGCCTAAACCAATTAAACATTGTATGGTAGTAGTTCTATTTAATTATACTTGTACTACCCAATGAAGAAACTTTTATCCAAACCCCTTTACCCTTTGGAAAAAAAAAATTCTCAAGCATAGCCAGTAGAATTATAATGCATATATAAATATATAATGCCACCACCTTTGTTAAAAACTTAATCACATAATTAAAACCATTAGATTGGGCTACCCAGATACATATAGGGATGTCAACTTTTGGGTCGAGCCTGGCTCAGCTCAGATGTGAAATTAGGCTCAACTCGAGCTTTGGCTCGGGCTTTTTCCGAGCTGAGCCGAGCCGCCCGGACTTTTTTTCAATTTTTTCCTATTTTAATTAGATCGGAAGAGTACCGATCTTTTGACACGGGCCGGCTCGGCCCGTTAGACCCGTAAATACAGTCCGGCAAGTTTGGCCTATCGAGCCACACAAGCCGGCCCAGCTCGGTCTCGGGCCACGAGCTGGGCTTTTACGGGTTGGGCCACGGGCTGCCCTAGCCGGCCGGCTCGTTATGTATCTGTAGATACATATGGTCCTAAAACAAGTCATCCAATCAAAATGAGACACATGCTCAGAGGCATAGCACATAGACCAAAAAAATTATTATAAAAAATTAATAAATATGCATTTGAAATTATTGATTTAAACAACTTTATATGATCTCGATTGAGTCTTATCCTAATACATTTTAGTCCGACATGAACTTCGGTTTGAGAAATAATTGGGTTTCCTGTCAATAATCTTTTGTAGAGTTGGACTCAGTGAGATCTAAAACTTGATATTCGACATAAGAAAACATATACACACAAAAAAGAAAAAAGATCATCTGGAAGCAGAAAACGATGTTAATCTGATCTGACTATGGTATTCATAGTCACAAGCAAACGTCATGATAGCTTAGTGTCGTGTTAACTTCAAAAGTT
This sequence comes from Nyctanthes arbor-tristis, assembly GCA_963692815.1. Taxonomy (NCBI): domain Eukaryota; kingdom Viridiplantae; phylum Streptophyta; class Magnoliopsida; order Lamiales; family Oleaceae; genus Nyctanthes; species Nyctanthes arbor-tristis. The sequence goes on along the minus strand of CAVNYN010287809.1, from coordinate 46,402 downwards.
ATTAGTCTTTATAATTAGCATAATTCAATCAATGTTTATCCAATATTTTGGTTGAACCGTCAATTTAAAGTTTTGTAGTGAATAATTCTCTATCTTTCTCTATATGGAGGTCAAATTTAAATCACACAAGAAACCAAAATAAGCAACAGACAGAAGATTATTAGGGCAAAACCATAGCTCACAGTGCTGCTGTCCTTTCTTCTTCTTGCCCTCAGTTTTTAGGACCATTATTTTCAGTGAAAAACAATTTTCAGCTGAATAATAGTTGTCATTTATACACAATTTTCATAATAGGTCACGACAAAATCTACATTAAAATCTTGAGCTATCCCGACGATTGACGAGTCTAATCATATCATCTAACTAAAACCGCAAAATAGACGACCTTATATTCATAAACAATACCATATGCTCACTCTCAATATCAATTATTGCCGTGACAATATTATGCTGACAATAAGATCCACAAATGTGACTTGAAAACTCTAATTGAGTGGTAAACCACCACCCACCCCCATCATGTGTTAAAAAACCTCTTCCGGAATTGCGTTTTGATTCACCTGTGCTTAAAACCTATACTCTACACTTTGTCGTGCTTAACTCATTATCACTCAATGATCTTATTTTTATCATATATACACTGATTCACACAGGCGAGTTTAAACTCCAAACTTGATATTAACGTATTTTTTTCATACTTTACGTTTTTTAAAACACTGACCAAGCTCCCACTTCAAAGAACTAAGGGATGTTGTCCATAGGGCACAAGGCATGCTACTCTAATTTTAGGCTGCTGTATATCAGGTTCAATCTCACCATCAAACCCACTTTCTTGAATGGTAAATAGTAAATACATCAAATCAATTGCATTACAGTGCCATTAAGGACAGTAAAAAATGACAATTGACAAAAATTCCAAAAAAAAATTGTAAATTTGACAAAACGACAAAATAAAAGAAATAAACAATTTTGAAAAAGGAATTTACTGCACTTTGATAGCGATACAAGTGTACGTGGCTGTTAACAAGCACTACAAGTTATAATAGGTCTACCCCACACCCTCTTTTTTCAGCTAGTGGGTGCCACATTTCATTTTCATTGGAAGCCACTCATCTTACACGTTTGTTCGAATTGACCCATCGATTTTGTCCATAGCTTTGCCGTTGAAATTCTATGGGAAACTCAAAAGGAGAAAAGATGTTCACGGAAAAGCAAAGGTAAAAACCGGTTGGTTGAGAAGAAAGATTTAGATAACGTCTATAAAAAATAATTGTTCAAATTAGTTTCATTTTTTATTCCACGGGACGTATAAAACATTCAAACTCTCATACTAATATGTTAGCATGTTGTAATGCCAATTAACTAATGTATAGAACTTGAGAAATGACAATATATGGATTGATGATTATTCTTCATTAGTTCATATAACATGTAGGTAGGATAATTAAACCACCAAAAGTTGGCAAGAGAATTTTTTTTTTAAAATTTTACAAAACACATGTATTTACTAATATCACATTTTTGTTTTAATTTGATTGTTTCATCTATAAACTCTATCAGAATCATAAAATTTCCACCATACTAGATTCTTAACCATAAAATTTCCACCATACTGGATTCTTAACCAGACACATTTGTGGCAACACTGCTTCCAAGAGTATTATAAGAAATCACATAACATATTCGTTAAAACATAATAAATCATTTGTTATAATTAAAGACAACAAACAAAGTGATGAAAATATAAATGAGGTTACCATAATGAAAGCAACATATAATTTTGGTGGTCTCTACTAAAAATTTCTTCCCCCACCTCTCGCACCCACCCCGTCCACCCCCACACCTTACTTCAACAAACCCCACGTACCATTCACATCAATCCCCTCCTATATTTATCATTCTCCTCTTTTCATCAACCAAAATCTCCTCCTCTTCTTCCTCCTCCCTCCGCCAACCCACTCCACCGCCGTGCCGCCGCCAATGAGATGGTGGGACTGAGTGTAATCCTAGAAACCCATGAAAGTATCCCCAAAAATCCCTCTCAAGTTATCAGCAAAGGAAAAATGATCAAACCGCCAAACTCTTCTCCAACTTCTCCTTCATCTCCTAGTGGCTTTTCAAGAACAAAAAATCACTCTCTTTCAAGTTCTGGATTTCTTGAGTATTGTTTTCTCTGCAAACAAAAACTCCTTCCTGGCAAAGACATCTACATGTACAAGTAAGAAAATATTTTCACTTATAAGTTGATCATAATCTAACAAGTAAAAATACCCCCTCTTGGAAGTACTGTTCTCCGTGTGGTTTTAACTTCTTCTTCTTCTTTTTTTTTTTTTTCTCCGTGTTCCCCTTTAACAAGCAAGATCCCATCATCCCATGTACTAGTTTACTCAATAGATTATTTTTAACTTCTTTTCTGTTCCATACGGAGTCTAATCAAACATGTCATGTGGCTTTGATTTGAGTGGAAAAGGTCTAATAAATATCTTGAAAATACTATTTGATGCAGAGGGGACAAAGCTTTTTGTAGTGTGGAGTGCAGATGCAGGCAAATATTCATGGATGAGGAAGAAAGTGTAAAGAAGAGCAGTAGAAGAGACAACTGTTCATTGGCTGCCATGAAACCTCAGGTGTCGTCATCATCGTCCTCCTCGTCGTCGTCATCATCATCGACTTCAGCTGCGAATCGGGTCGGCAAAGGGCCTAGAAATGGTGCAAATGCCATTGCATACTGAAGGTTTTAGAGTGTCTTCCACTTTTGCCCTCAGGGTGAAGAGGTTATGACTATGATATCCTCCTCTTTGGATTTTGTTTTTTTTTTTTGCTTCCTAGAATGAAGCCAAAGGGGTTTTTTCTTATTTTTTGTCATTTTCAGAGCCCATGGAATTTGGTTTCCCAGTATCAAGAATCCATTGTTTTTTGGGACCCCAAATTGCAGGTGGACAAAATGGGGAATCTAAGATTTTATAAGGGTCTTTTTTTTTTTTTTTCCTGTTTTCTTTTCTTCTTGTTGGGGAATGTGTTTAGCTTTGGGTTGTACCAAAATGAGTTTCAGATTTTAGAAAAAAATGAGAGCTCTGTTGGGTGGTTGTGTAAGATTAAGAATATGATTAGTATACTAATCTTGTTTTCTCGGATTTATTTAATGGGTATATTATGAGGATGTAATGGAATTATTGGTTAAATCCATGGTGATGATAAGTTAGCCATTCAAGAATTATATCTGATCGCGCTTTAAAGTATTTTTACTGTTTTTGTTGCCAACGTAACATCGTGTGATTCTTAAAACTTGATTTGGTGCTGAGTAAACCCTAAAATGTGGGAGATGGGAATAAGCAACATAAAATAATCTGTTTGTTAAGGATCGAATTTCATTAATATGAACATGTGGATTTAATGGAAAGTTGAAAATATATTTATTTGGTCGAGCTTACAATCACTAAAAACAAGACTTGTTTTGTTGTTGAATATCGCTTCAATTCCTTTGATGATTTTGGGTGCATGTATAATATAGAATAATTCTATGACCCCATTTGATTTAACTTATATCATTTAATACCTTCTATTAAGTGGCAGTTATACTATATAGCATTTTTTTTATTTTGGTTTGCTATTCTTGAAAATGACTCCAAAACTCTTTTTGGGCATGTTCAGTAGAAATACTATACATTATACACACTTAATGTGGTCTTTCATTAAAAGATCTTCAGGGAATTTTCACACATTGTTGTCTTAGGAACTATATATATAGTTGGTCTATAATCAAAGATTTTCAAGTACCACCCACCGCCTCGTGATGATCGATGAAAGTATCATAGTAAAGTCGCAAATGTCAAATGACGTGGGTTAATTCAATGTAAACTTAATAGTTCAATTACAATCGCATATAAAAATGCAATTGAAACGTTCAATTCAAGTCTAAAATCCTATTGCACCCTTTTCATATTACACTCGATCGTTGTACTTGATCTTTTGCTAAGCGGTCTAAACCGACACGATCAAGATGTTAGATTGAAGAAAGAAGGCACAAAATTTGCAAGTCCCCCCCCCCCAAATTTAATTGGCACTGTGTGGATGTTCAATTCAAATCTATCATCTGGGGTCCAGATTTTTTCCAGAGAAGTACATCACTCTGATTAATTTATATACTTCATTTACTACAGTTTTAATACAAAATTAATCATATACATACCAATATGGTTTTAGAGTAGTAACTTATTCGGCCCAAAAAAAGAAAAAAAAGGCCGACTCATTTGAGTGCGAATGTGTCTTTGGTCGACGAACTCAATTCTCTCGAATTCGCAAATGATTACATTCATTATTCAAACAAGTTCTCTGAAAAACTCATTATCGTTCACAAGTTGACAATGCTTAATGATGTCCCAAAAAACAGAGCAGGCTGATTTGAGGGCCACCGGTACTCTCCATGAATTATCCTGAGGTTTTGTCTTTTGAAGGAGACAATTATGTGACTGCCGTTTTTTTTATTTATTTTATTTTTTTTATTTATCTTCGAGTAGCAACAGCGGTGAACGGGTTTAGAATCGAAATAATTTGGTTATACTAGGGAAAAACTCAAAAAAATTGAAGAAAACATGAAAAGTGGAATTTAGCCAAGCCAAATATACAGAGTACACTGAGCTTCCACACATAAAAGTTTTTAAATGATATACGTACAAAACCACCTAAAGTTATTCAATGAATAGTACTCCAGTGTCATTACCAACCCAACAACTTAACCGGATTTGAAGAGAAGAACTGCTTTTGAATCCAAGTAGAAGTATATAAAGTGGTTCGTCTCGTGAGTCACATAAGAACCTGAATAACAATGAAAGACGAGAATTAGTTGAGAACAATGCATTCTGCATGATAGATTACACAAATCAAAAGTCCTTTCATTTTTTTTGCAAAAACAATGATAGATAAAGACTCTAATTTTGTGCTAAACTGTTTGACACGTCACAGGGTGAAGCTACAGACAACTTAAACAATATGAATTTTGACATCCAAAGGTGTGAGTGAAAACAGAGAATCATTTCCACAAAATATGTAAACAGAAGAGAGGACAATACCACTTTGCCTGAAGCTTCACTGAAATGGCTGATGAATTTTGAAGAATGTTCCTATATTTTCTATTTCAATACTTCAAGAACCGTATATAATAATAGAATATAATTGTGCAGTCCAGAGAAATTAATTGTAATGACGTATAATAAATAAATGAAGTTTATGTGACAAAGCATGGCAAAATCTTCGAAGGATTTTTCTTTTCTCCTTTTCCTTCAGTTGAACCACAGAAATAATGAAACCAATTTTCAAACGATATGATGGACATCAATTTTAAGAACCTTAGCCAGTCTATGCTTACATCAGTCTGAATGAAGTTGGATCAAGAGCAGCAACTAAACAGTCCAGAAGTACCAGCGGCCAAACACTGAAACCTTTCCTTGCATCATAAAAGTTAATACTCCACTAATTCCGAAGCTCTAATATTTCTTGTCCAAATATCCTCCCCCATGAAATATTCCAAGAGAGATGATCATTTGCTCACAGTGGGCATTTCTCACGATACGCACTACCAATATACACCACCAAGTGTCCTAAACTTTAAACACTTCTTCACTGGTGGGATGCTTATCAATGCATACTTGTATATAGTTGGAAGTGGGAATCTTTATAGTGTCCGTTTGGTCTGAATTGCCATTTCTCACAATACACACTGACAATTGCCCTAAATTTTAGACACTATTTCTAGCAATGCATAGTAAGAAGTGGGAATCTTTCACAATGCCTACTGTGGGCATTTGATAAATTCTATTCCAAGTAATCTTTACTCGAAATATCTTTTATTTAAAATTTGCTCATGTCTCTAAAATAAATCAGAATAAACTCCGGCTTGGAGGATTTGGTTCATGGCTGACAAATTCAAACAAGAGTAACACACTGAAATTTCATGGCTAGGGAGAAAACACATACAGCCAACTTCGCTAACATATAAATTAGTACTCATGCCAGACAGGTTTAACGGTTAATTGTTTGTAGCTTATTTTTTAGCTTTTTGGATAAAAAGAGATTTTAGTTTGAAATGTGTGGTGAAAAAGTGGAGAGAAGTTATAAGGAAATGTGAAAAATTATTCTTTATGGAGAATGTGTACTTGGTATGAATTTGATTTGTTGATAAATTTTGTAGTGACAAAAGTAGTGCTAGAGAATAAGCCCTAAGACACTTATATAGTTCCATATTCCACTGTAGCAATTGAACATGCAAAAACATGTGTTGTTTAAGGTGTATGAACATAGGTTTTTTGGACTGGTACAGAGAAGTTAAAGCAGGGATTCAACTGATTCCAGTGTTTGTCAAATCAACTCCATGAACTAACAGATCCCAAAAGAGCTTCACTTAGTAATTTTACTGATCACGTAAACAACGTGAAGATTCTCCAATGATAATGTGAATTTAAATGCAATGCTTTAGTGTGAAACATTGTATTTTACTTTTGCCTTAATCATTTCTCTTTCCTCTCGTTTATTCTTCTATATGAACCACAACCTTGACACTTTCTCCAATGCACTGATCCCACCCCCACCCCCCCGGGGGGGTTGCTGACCTACGCCCCACCCAACATTGTAACTCCTCCTCCTCTGTCTCATTCTCTCAATGCTTTATTAAAACAAAGGAAATCCGTTTTTAATTGTCTTTTTATTGATAAGCATTATCAGTAATGGGCACAAACATAATGGTCTGAATCATTTGATGATTCTAACATAATCTACAGTACATTTTTCCTTTCAATGCTGAAAACTAGAAGTTCAAAGTATAATGAGGATTCTAGAAATCTAGTTGCATTTGATTTGCCATTATTTATTACCATATAGTTCCAGGACTATGAAAATTAAGTAGGAATTGGGTTATTGAGTACAAACTATTGCTTTTGGTACTGGTGGTGTTATTTGTAGTCTGTTCTTATAAATAGAAAGACATCTAATCAGTTTGGGTACAACATATAGTTTGGTGGGACTTGTTAGCTTCAGTGCAACACACAAACAAATGTGTTCGGAACTCTATTGCTACTTAATTTATTGCATACTAACACCATGATGTTACATTGTTCAACATGGTACAATTGACATTTGCAAGATTGTAAGTTGTATACAATCGGCCTTTAGCTATTTTAAATTAGTAGCATTCAATGCTGCAGATTACCAGAAGCCAGAATCTTCTACATCAATTTTGCATAGATATCAAATTGTATTTTCACCTAACAATTGCAGGGAACCAAGTAATGCTCCCATTCTTAAAATTCTTCAAATTTCTGTATGTGGGATGCATTTTTTGAGATCGGAATTCTTTTTTTACTTGTTTAATTTTCATTTGAGGAAATTAAGTGTGGTGATAAAGCCGTCAAAGTTGTGCGTCATCTCCCAATTTTCCCTCAATGCCCACTTCTCAAACGATCCTTCACCCTTAGTTATATATGACTTACTGAAAATGATTGAGCGCTATGAGAAGAAGGAAACATTAGGCGCCCAGCTTATGACGCTCTTCCGATCTCCAAAAAACAACATGACAGATCTAGTCAATGAGAATGTATGGACATCATCAAGTCAGATGGGCCAAAAGAGAAGTTGTCAAGATAAAAATCTAATTTCACAAGCTCCATCAAACAACTAACTCTGCCAAACTTAACGTTACTTTTCCCAAATTTCTCTCTCTTCCTTCTCTTACACCACTGCAGTCTGCAGTGCCCCCTTTCATCCATCTCTTCCCATTTTTCTACTGGTATTCACATTTCAAATTAAAAAGCGTTGACTATTACTGTCTATTTCTCATGATAATTTGTCCTTTGTTCTTTATGGCCTTTTATCTTACAGCACAAACACTGGGCAGTACTAGTCCATTAACTGTCATGATCTTGAACAAGCAAGGATAATCAGCATTTTTTCTTCTTCTGAAGCTGATCCTTCTTCATTTTAATATATTTGCAAGAAGAATTTTCACATTTGTTCATGAATTAAGAAAGAAAGGAAAAAAAATTCTCTTTTCATTTCTAAATCTTTAGCTTCCAGTGGTTTTTACTTAAATGTTTGTGAGCAGAGGCATGCAAACATGCTGTAATTTTATTATTATATTATTTCCTCGGAAGTTGTGACACATAAGCGCTTTGCTTAGTGATTAGAAGAGCTATCCTTTTCTTGTAGACATACAACCACCAGTGCCAACTTTAGGTATCAACAAATCTGTAACCGTAAGCAATGCAAGATAGGGTTCCTAAGACTCTTCATTCCTCCATGTTAGAGAGAATTGCGTGATGTAGCTACACACGCGCAGCACCAAAAAAGAAAAGAAAAGAAAAAAAAAAAGAACACACACACACACTTTCTCTCTCTCTCTCTCTCTCTCTCTCAACCAAGTTACCCTTTTTTTTGGTTAAAAAGGAAAAAAAAAAAATTGCATTTTGTCCATTCTTCCTTTTCAATAATGACCCCTTTATGAAATTGATTATCAAAGAATCAATTTTTTTTCCAACTTTCATTCTCAACCGCACGTTCTTTAAAAAATCATTTTTCACATTTCCCCATATTACTTTTTTAACAAATTATCAAAATCATACACCCGCTAAAAGTCATTTCAGAACCAACAATCAAATAATCCTAGATCCTCCACCAATTCGAAACTTAGGGTGCGTTTGATTGCAAATTATTTTCCATGAAAAATGACATTCTCCACCCAAATTTTCCTAGGCCAATCAAACACAGTTTCATTTTTCATGGAAAATAATTTTCATCTTAGCCTAAAATGTGGAGATTTTCCTCAAGGGAAATGAATTCCCATGCGGGGAGTTGGGAAAACGATTTCCATGGAAAATAAATTCCAATTTCTTTTCCACCCTCCAATCAAACACACCCTTAGAGAACAATGTGAGCATCAAAGAGCAATCCACTTGTGTTTTCTGAAAATCGAAAAACCTGTTATGAGCTAAGCTGAATGGAATTTAGAGAGCCTAAAATGGAAACATCCATTCACTCCCTCCTTGAACTTTGCTAAAAAATTAGTCAACAAGTGAAACTTCACTACAAATTTTTTCACATTTCCCTATAGCCTCTCTCTCCTTATCTGGTACACGTTTTCCCAGAAATGATAAAAGAAAAGAAACTCACTTTTATCAAAGGTTAAGTTCAACGGAGACTAAATATGAAAAACAGCATTCATAATTGACTAATTCTACTATCAAACAATTTCAGGTACCATAGAGATATGTATTTCCTGGAATTGCAAGAGATCAAATATGATATTTGAGAGATTATAATATGAGGAAGACTCATCTCATCACTAAACATCCTATTGAACGCCAATAGGTGGATCATGGGTACTATCAAACAGAGCACTATGCGCATTCCAAATATTGCTCCAAGAGATAATAGCCGAAGATTGCACTTTAGCAAATATAATCACATTTCGAGAACAAAGTTACTCCTAAGTCTTGGATCTCTTCTTTTAAGGGGAAATGGGAATTCAAAGCATATCAAGAAATCAAAGTCGACCAAAAATCAATAGGGCAGGGAGATTTACCAAAGTTCTTGCCAACTATACAATGCCAGGTAGGCCCATACTTCTTGTCAAACATCTTTTTTATATGCTCTGCTACATCCTTCTCTACATTATACTTCTCAAATGCCTGAATACACAAACATAAAAAATTAAGGATATAATTGCGTGTATTTATCTGTAAATCTATGGTGCATTTTGATAAATGGATATCAATGGACACAGATTCCAAGCCTTTCAGCCATCATCAGGGTGGACCTTGGTTGAAATTAATCTGACTAGCAAGTAATACTAAATTTAGATTTAGATATGCATAGAATTATAGATTAAGGCTCTAAGATGAGGTTCTTGAACTAAAAAAAAGAACTCTTTTTTTTTTTTGGGTGTGTTTTTTGTGTTTTGTGGGTTTTTTTGTTGTGGGGGGGGGGGGGCTGCAGTACTGATTTCTTCTAAAGCAAAAAATAACGGGTCTTGAATGAAAACGATTTACAGCTATTGCAATTTCGACAGCTTCTTTCTGAATATCTTCTTTCATATCGGCGCTCTTTATGATGATTTTCTTGCCGGCGGCAGATGCAGACCCAGATGAGGACTTCCGGTCATCAGAGGATGAGGGCGACGGTGCCACCAGAGCTCCACCGCCACTTCTCTTGGAATCTTCGCTCATCCTTCTTTGTTTTCTCGGTTGATTTCTGGCTCAAAAGTTCTGATCTTGGGAGCTTCTAGAGATGAGGAAAAAAGAAAGCGACGTGTGGGTTTTTGTGGATTTGCAATTTGTAAAGGGATTTTTGTAAAAACACTTGAAATTATGACGAAAATCTAATCATTTTTAATTAATACAGCGTACTGATTTGGAATTACTGTAACTCAGAATTGATTTGGACGGGTTTCAAAGTTGTCGGAATAGTTCATCCAAAGTTACGTTTGGGCAAGCTTAAAATGGAACTAAAGCTTTTCAACTTGACAAACAGCCACTTGTGCTTTCTTATATCTTCAAAGCGGTGACTTATATATCATAATTTCACCACTCCATAAAACTTTTGAACTTGACAAACAACCACTGTGCTTTCTTATAATTGTAGGAAAACCTCATTTAGGACATTACTTCTTAGGGAATTGGTGCTAGTAATTGTCAATGTGAAAAACAACACTTAAACCATTCCCTTATATTGGATTGTTAAATTTTTCTGTAGAAGTTGCGTTGTGAAGAACATTATGAAAAACTTAAAGCTGGAAGTCTCTCAATCTCTCTCTTTTTTGCCCCTTTCGGAAGAGTGGATATTATACCTTTCGGAAGAGTGGATATTATAAAGGATGACTAAGGGAGTTTGCCTACATCCTAATGGTGTGATACTTTGTCACAGTTACAGAGGACTTGATTTGTGCATCCCCACTTTATACCAAAAATAAATAAATAAATAAATAAATAAAATAATAAAATAGTGATTAAAATGCGTGTTACATGCCAAACTGTTGAATATATTCCAGAAGCATCCATTAATTTCTTAACCACTTATGTAACGTTGCCTAATAGAAAAACTAATATCAAGATTAAACCTTTTTCTTTAAAAAAAAAAAAAAACTGATATGCCCCCAGGGCATAGTTTAGCGGTTGAAAAGACGAGAGTAAGGTAATCTTAACTGAGCTGACAGCCGTAGAGTGGGAGTTTAATTCCTGCCAGTGACAAGGCATGGAATGAGCTCCCTGTAGACACTAGTTTAACAACAACTCTCAAACCCTATTATATTGAGACACTTCCTGCGATTTACATCCTCCACTAGACTCTATGGGCGGGGCAGTGGGGGCCTTTGGGTTTGGGCTTAAACCTTTTTTTAAAAAAACTAATATCAGCATCTCTACTACACATGTCCGATAATCATGACATGTCATGTCATGTCCTATAATCATCATGTCATAAAGTGCATTCTACAAGAAAACCAATAGCCAGTTTCATAACAAATCTTACTTGCTACTAGAAAGTTCTAGCATTAAGTTCAATATGAAAATTTTCTAGCATATTCAGGTTTGCAAGGTCAGTATCCACATCATCATCTATTGTATTGAAGAGGTTAGAAAATCTCTCAAAATCAAAATCTTGAAGAAGGAGTATAACTACAAATAGATTATGACAATATAATTGGGCAGCTTCAACCTTTTATGCAAAAAAATAAATGGGATCAATTGGGGGTTGGGTTGGACGAAGGCAATTACTTGGGCAAGGGGAGATTTGAATGCCCAACTAGGATATGGACCATTTAATGCAAGTAAAACGGGCTACAATTTAAAGGATGGGATAGTTAAACAAGTAAAAATGGTGATAGTTGCATATTGTATATATCATGCCACAATGTGTAAATTGCAAAAAACAGGTGAAACTACCAACTTTATTGCAAAAATACTAATACTCAATTACAGCTAAGAATGACTTATAAAATAAAATACCAATATATATGTATATATATTCATATAATATGTGTATATACATATATATATAATGTGTGTGGAAGGAGAGAACTATTCATTAGCATAATCAATAAGAGGGTTACATTCCTACATCCTAATTTGAAGAATATACTGGCATTCACATGCGATTCAAATCACCATCAAATTGGTATGTGGCTCCAAGAAATCATCTTGATAGAAATGTACGACAATTGATTTTGCTTTATTTGATTAAAGCGGAAAACAAATCCTTGGTATGTATTTTCTATTCATTTTAAATTTTTGCACACACGGATCTACACACGCATTTGAATGGATTGTGAAAACTTTCTTATACAATGTTTTTGTTTCATAATATCATTCAACTTCTCTATGGCTTGGAATTTGTGATTCAATAGCATAAAGAAACATCGATATTATCAATTTTTTTTTAAACTGCCATTCTCTACATCTTATAAATGTTTCCATCATCTACTGTATGCATTTGGAGTTTGAAATTCTTTAGCTAATAATTGTATACCTTGTTTTCTACACACACATCAAACTTAATAGTTTTACTCTTTCAGTGACCAATTTACAATACACATATAAATATGTTAATTGTGACTCACGTTAGTTTACTTTAGACTGCTCCATTTATTCATAGGTGGTCTACTAATTCATGAATTTGATGGCATTTCTATTGTTTCTAGTAACATCATGGACAAAAGAATGTGCTTGTTTCTTCAAAATGAAGCATCAATCAATGGTTTAATTAGTCTAGCTAAAACAATGTTGGACATAACTTGATGAAGCAAGTCATGTACGGTAATGAAATTTGTAGCATCGAAGAAGGCTACTAAGCGACACAAAGGTAGATGGCGTCCATTAATCAATTGGTCACAAAAGTTTAAAGTGCAAGGGCATCAAACAAAATGAGCTAATACTTTTTTGTATTTCCATTCATTTTAATGAAATTATTTAGTTTATATGGATTTTTCGGCCTGGGCAAGGAATAATTGATTTGCAATTTCTCTATTCATTTTAATAAATATATTCTTTATTTTTCTGATCTCACTTTATTTGTTATCCTTACAATCAAAAGATGTATATGTAAAAGGATAAACATTGTTGCGAATGGGAGCTCACAATGAATTTTTCGAATATCTGACGATCTGATGATGAAGAAGGTTTTCTTGTATGAACACCGACCAGACTTCAAGTTTATATGGTAAAATGGAAGGTGCTTATTAGGAATATTCTATTATTTGGGCAAAAATATTGATGGTTTGATATTCATCTCCTCCCATTAATTTAGTTGAATTGAATTCAAATTGAGAGAAAAATGTGACAAATTTGGGACATCTACATTATTCCTAATTAATACTGCTTCTGTAATTATATAAAATATTAAAAGATGAAAAAACAAATATGAAAGTAAATAAATAACTATATAGATTGTCGCAGATTGACATAAATTAAGTAAAAATCCTTCCTTTTGCAATAAAAAAAATCACATGTGACTTTTGCAATTATGTTTCTTAATTACCATTCTTCTTGTAATGACTATGTGATCTAGTTTACAAATAAATGGAGAATTTTAGACAAATGAAGTTACAATTGTAACTGCATTTGGAAAATATGGCTTTTTTCTTCTTTCATTATTATTATTATTATTATTATTATTATTATTATTATTGCAAGAGTTGAAAAATATGGCATTTAAAACATGAAAAGATATTTGGAAAAATACCAAAAATGGATGGAAAAAAATGAAAAAAAAAACGAAATTAACAACTACAGATAAATCTTAAAACATAAGGAATTAGTGGAGAAATTTTACCATAACTTATAAATCTTTCTCTTCCCATAACCGATAAATCTAGCCGTTCAGTCAAGTAGTCGGGGGAAAAAAATGGACACCCGCACCGAGCATTGGATCAAGAGTGTCCTTGAATTGACTTCGTGGAATAAATATTTCACAGAATATGCAACGATAAAGCAAAGAAAAGTCTTTTTTCCCCCTCCTTTTTGTTTTGTTTTATAGGAACACAACGGGTGCACACACGGCACAAAGACACTATATGCCATCTAACAAACTTATAGTAATTTTATTAGACGCAGAAGGATATATATGCAATACACTCACACGTTATGCAAACAATATAAAATCTAAGATCAGAGTATGAAACACTACAAGTGCAGCACCACACTATCCACATCGCAACAAGACTATATTTTTTTTACAAGAATACAATGCACGCACGGTACAGAGACACATACGCGTGCCTGAGCCTGAGTATAGGGTTTCTAAGAGGTCACTTAGCCCCCCCCCCCAAAAGATGACTCAACAAAAAGGCCCCGAAATTAAAAACTTATTATTGAAAGTTTAAATATTTATATTTTTTTTTTGATATTTTAAGTATGAGATAATATACATATAAGTGACATTTATTAATTGACAAAGGAGAAAAAATTAATTGTAAAGTATAACTAATAACCAGTTTAATTTTTCTCAAAAAAAAATAATAAGTTTAATTCATATGACTACCATATTTATATATTTAATTTACTAGTATATTCTACAAAATAAATTTTTACAATATAAGTTTTAATTCAGGACTCCCACAAAATTAATTTAAAAGTTGCTTAGGCCCGGCAGGGACACCACGTGCTAGCTAATAAAATTATGGTAATTTGGGAAATGATAAAGAGGGGAAAAAATAAAAGAACATGTGATTCAAAATGATTATGATTAAGTAAAAAAAAAGAAATTTATTTGTTTGCAAAATATATAGTTTGAAAGAAATGCATATTGTATAGGCATATTTTGCTTATACAATTGTTATTTATGACGTGTCTAAATATACGTCACATGATTATATAACACTATGTAGTGCTAGATCGTGACTAGTAATTGTGTTTTTTGTTCAATTATATATCATATTATAGCGTCTAGGAGAATTTGGACAAGTTTCACTCATTTGGGTTCGAGATACGTGAGGTTTAAGATTATAGATCTTTTTATTTATTATATAGGATTCACATGTTTTACACAAATATTTACCACACATTCCCATAAAATTTATATATCAATTTTAAAATAGAAATTGTTCTCTAAAATGGAAGTGTTAATACTGTGGAGAAATATCGTATCAAAGAGAAAAAAGAACGTGTCAATCCCAACAGCGGGTACAGACGTACAGTAACCAATAATGTCCATTGCCGGAAAAGGATCAAGATCGGCACAAAAGACCAATTGGTCTGGCTTAGTTTCAACTTTTATTTATTTAACTTATACAAGCTCTTTGCTTTAAAAATTAATTATTGTTGTTGTTGTTGTTGAGGAGATTAATGTAAAACAAGTGAAGTATTGTTTACTCAAAAAAAAGAAAAAAAACATGAAGTATGTCATTTACCAGCTTAGAGAGCTTACTTCATGTCTTATTGATTGAGGTTATAACGTGGTTTGTCGTGTCAATAGGGGTAGGCAAAAAAATCAGAACCAAGTTAACTAAATCGAGACTGAACTGGAAAAACTGAAACAGTTCGGGTTTTTCGGAAAAAGTCGAAACTGAAAACCAAATATTTTTTTTTTCTATTTTCAATCTAAAACCGAAAACCGAACCGAAAACCATTGACTTATAGTATAACTTAGTTTTGAATCTATTTTTTCAAAATATCTAGTACAACTTTTTAAGTATTTGGTTACTATTTTTTAGTTTTATTGTTGTTTTTGTAATTTTACTAGTAAGTGTACGTGAGTTGCACGTATTACGTTTCATTTTTAGTTCAAATCCGCGTAGATATTGTTATACAATTTGTGTAATTGATAATACATAAAACATTAATAATGTTTGCTTTGATAACAAAATAAAATAAAGTATAGCATATAACATATAGTATCTGTCTATAGATGAAATTCTAAATCTAAAGTGGATGACGTATATTTTCACATTAAAAAGTTAAAGCTGCATTATAAAATGAACCGTCTGGTTGTTCATTTAGCTCCCTTTTTCATTTCTAAAACATTTAATATACATAGGAAGTAATTTTCATATATGAGACCCCGTATTTACATAAGTAAAATAAAATAATGTCTCGTATAAAGACTTCAGAAAGAAAATAAACATATTAGAAACTAAACATTTACAATAAGCATATAGTACGCCTCCATTCATTAAAAAATAAGCCTTTACAATATCATATTCATTGTTCTGATTAAAGATTTCCGAGGTAAAACTTACCGCTATTATACTTATTAATTGTATAATTTTTTAGACATTAAATCATAAGCGAAGAAAACGAAAAAGAAGAAAACTACAAATAATAGGTAAACACATAAATGCATTGCACAAGTGTTTGAAAAATACATAAATATATGGATGAACATAGTGGTTTTGTATATGCTCATTTCTAAAACTCATCACAAAACAAAAACTCCAAAAATTAAAAAAAATGTGAGAACACAAAAATCAAATATATCTTTAAATGTTACTACTAAATAAATGAATATATCAAAGACATCAAAGTACTAAATTAAATGATACTTAATGTTACTGATAATTTAACAATCATGTATACTAATTGTATGGAATTCTTTTGAAGATTTTGATTTAAGATAGCTAGATGGACTAATTACAACATAAATTTCAAAACACTTAGTTCTTAGTAATATAAGAAAGATATTAAGATGCCGATTTCTATTATATTGACACAAATGAGAAAGACAATTTTTGATACACAAAGTGTGGGATTAGCAAGCTTTAAAAAACAAAAAAAGAAAAAGAGAGAGAGGGAGAGAGAGAAGAAGAAGTTTCTGGGGACGTGAATTGGGAAGCTTTAAAAAAAAAGATAAAAAATATAAAAATGTAGAAGAACTTTCTGGTGTGAAGCTTAGCAAACTTTAAAAAAAAAAGAAAAAAAAAAGAGGAAAAAAAGTTATTGTTCATTGAACAGTAAATCATGCCTTACCTTTTTATATAATAGTGATTACCACATTTAGTTTCAATATTTTTTCTATTAAAATTTATTTTCATTTTTTTATTTAGCAAAGTGTAAATTTATTAAATGCAAAGATCGAAAAAAAAAATGAAAGAAACCGAAACCAAAACCAAAACCAAAACCGAAAAAAACCAAAACTGTTCTGTTTTGAAACTAATAAGATCAAACCGAAATTGAACCGTCCAATTTCGATCCTTTCATTAACCGAAACCGAAAACTGAACGCCCATTCCTATGTTGGGATATGTGCCCAATAAAATTTTAGGATACCGAAATATGAATAAGTAATCATTTATTTATTGAATAAATGTGATGTGTAGTTCTCTAAGCGGATTTATGATATTTGAGCGATAACGAAGGGCCATCGGTTGCTTTGAGATAATATTGAGATATGTACTTCTAGATAAGTACGGAAGATACATATTATATTTCAACCGGAAAGACGTTAGTCCTGAGCTGAGAATAAAGGTTGGCACTTTATTCTATCGAGGCTCATTTGTTGTTACTCTAACTTTATTGAGTAGGTGATATGTCTTGATTGTCGCGACTGGTTGAGATCGTAAGTAATAACATTGATATATTTCTGGATAAGTATATTGGACAGGACCATTGTGTGAATTTAATTCCAAAGTATGACCGTGTGCGTGACTTAAAGTTTCACATGACTGTCATACGGTTAGTCTGAATCTGTCTCGAGTAGGTTCTGTTATGGAGCAATCTTAAGGGACTTAGATATGCTATGGGTGAGACTAAGTAAATATTTGGTCAATATACTCTGCATGATTGGGAACCGGAGGAGAATGAAATAATGGAATGCATATTGCGAGAGGAATCCGTTTGCTTTTGAATAAAAAGTTAAATGATCTGCTTAAATTAATCATCTGCAAGTATGATTTCAGGAATCTGACGTTAGTATTTAGCAGACCATGTTAAATAGAAATCATAGCAGTGATGATTGAGAGTTAAGCAAAGTGTATAATTAATTAGGTGATATGGTCAGGTGCATGCCTAATTAATTATCGGATCATAAGACGGGACCAAATGCTAGATTGATAAATCAAGAGGATAATTAATTGCGGAATTAATTATTTTAGTTCCTGTGATTATTTATATAATTAGGAGTTGCAATAATTCGTCTTTGGTGGAGTGTACGAATTATTGATAATTAAATCAGACAGTTTGGATCAGCTTAACTGGATTTAATTATTGGGAGCCTAATTATGTAAATCTGATTGGGTCCCTCTGGAAGCTTCTGGAAGTCATTAGAGTTACTTGGAAAGGACTCTAGGGTTTGCACAAACCTACTAGGAATATAACTCTCTTGTCTTACAAGACACGAAAGAGCCTTGGATTTTTCCCTATAAATAGGGGAAGGGAGCAGTCTTATTTCTCAATCTCGGGAAGAGCCACGCTCCCTACAATATTCTTGTAGAGAATTAATTCTCTACGGTTCGGCTCTTGTGTCGAGTTTTTTGGAGAATTCCTAACGGTGCCCACTCGTCGGTGTAATCCAGGACTTGGAAGCATTCCGGAGAAGATCCAAGGGTTGGGAGCTAGCAGTTCTTATCAATTGTTCGTGTGATTAATTGCTTGTCAAAGGTATATTCCACTGCACTCTCTTTAGACAATTAATCGTGAATTCTTATATTGAATTAAACATCCAGATTGATCATGTTTTAAAAGAAAATAATTTTTGAAATTATTGTTATTCTTTTTTTCGTTTCCATCAATTGGTATCAGATTGTGTCTGGATCTTTAATTTAATATTAGATTTAAACGCGATCGTAATATTGAATGATTATAGATTTGAGCGATGCTTAGGTATCATAGATATTTATATGAATGGTTTTATGTATGGTTGGATTTATTCGTTTGAATGGTTTCAACAATTATTTGTGGCCTTTTGGTTTTGTAAAGAATGTAATTAATTTTCTTTGAGTCTGTAATTTTATTCGGTTTTTCAATTAGATCAATTGTAAACCCTAAAAATTGGGTATAGGATATACAGTGTATTTCTCGTATGATTTTTGGGTATATTGTATATTGAAATGAGAATAGAGAATGGAAGGCGGACGAAGAATATGACCGAAAACTGAAAATACCACCATGACCGTAGAACCGTCACGTGTGGCAGCCGCTAGGTCAGATGGCCGGCCTTGCGCACCAGCAGGCCGCGCGAGCGGCGCCGTAAAGCGCTGCAGGTCGTTCAACGAACAACCGAAGGGGCAGTCGCGCTGCAGTTCTTAAATTAAATTGTATTAAAAATACAAAAACTGAATCCGAAATTGAAAATTAAGAACTGAAATACGAAGATGCTTAACCTTCTACCAGCTAATAATGAAACTATATTTAATTAATTTTTAGAATTCGAGCCAATGAAATATTTTCAGCACCCAATTTTTTATATTATTATTCTATTTACGAAAGCTTATTGTCCAACTTTTAACCTATCTTTTACTTTTTAATATTTTTTAATACAATGCATCCTAGTTAAGTCCCAAATCTTTGATCAAGAATTCGATTTTCTTCTCATTCAATCTCTTTGTAATATCAAAAAATTTGTGAGAATATTGGGAAATAGCATAGACTCAAACCTAAAAATTAATGCTCTTTACCACTTGAACTATCACTCTCTCTCTTCTTTTTTTTTTTTTTTGTGGTACGGGCAAGAGACGGGAGGGGAGGGAATTTAGAGAAAAGAAGGAGAAGAATAGAAGGATCTAAAATTGGGTTCCCCCACTTCCCTACACCAGCGGGGCTGCTGATATTGAAGCGTGAAAGAGTAAAGAGTCAAACTTAGAGGACCTGAATAATAATAATAATAATAATAATAATAATAATAATAATAATAATAATAATAATAATAATAATAATAATAATAATAAATGGATTTTAAGCTCTGATTGGCAATCCATTATATTAGGTTAATTAACTGCACAAATTATAATTAAAATTTTTTAGCCACATACATTAGCTGATTGGATTGGATATTATTTTTTCAAATTCTACTAAAAAATCCTTAAGAAATTTTTGAATTTCCAAATATTTTTTCTGATGAAATAACGCCACATTAGATGATTATTAAAATATTTCAGTTATAAGTGTTAAGTTTATTTGTCCAGTTATAACTCATGACCAAACAAATACTAAGTAATGGTATGAATGGAGCACTAGGAAACAAAAATGATACTATAGGATATTCTTTATGGGTGGTTATATTCTATACATGGACAAGTTGGCATGCCTATCGAGCAGGTAGCCTAATCGTTAGCCATTAATTAATTAGCCTATTAGGTCAAACCATTCAATTATTATTAATGGATATACATTGCCTACACATACACGTTTCTTTTCTTTGTTCTCTTTATTTTTTTTATTTATTTTTTTCTGAGAAAAGATATTTAACTTTCATTACCACCATTGTGCAAATCATTCATGAGTAAGTGAGGAGGGTTATTTTTGAGAGAGGGGAAAAAATGTAATGAAAACCATTTTTGGGTTTCCAAGGGCGAAAACCGTTTTGTTCCCTTCAGGTTAGTTTTGATTTGTTAATATAAGGTCTGTCTATGTACGACTCTCTTATATAAATGTCTATGTGACAACTCTCTTAGCCTAGGAATTGATCAATCAAATATTACCCCACATACATAGAAGGTGGGTTAGGAATTGTCACATAAGCCGACCTTATATTAAAAAATAAATACCGAGATCAGGGGTTTTACTTTCTTTTGATTTTGTTCTAATGAGGGCTCATTGTGTGGGCCATCCCTCTATGTAAGTGAGATGCTCATTTTATAAATGACCACTATGCTCATTGGAACAAGCGTCATCCGATCTTACAATTCCGTGTAATTTCCAACCTTCTTTACGTATATTTTCTTGTTGAAATTACTTTGATGTTGTCAAAATTAGGAAACTCGTTGTAGTTTCTCGACAATCATCCTTTTAACTCGCTACATACCCGATTTTTAATTGGCTAGCGAAAAAGTGTAGAGAAGAATTGTTTTGGAGTGATATTTTGTTGGAAAAGAGTGTGTTCTTGTGAGTTCTAAAATCATTTGATTTGAGAAATGAAAAGGATGTACAAACAATAATTGTTCAGAAGAGTATATTCCTGTGAGTTCTAAAATCATCTGAATTTCCTTGTATTCACATCTGAATTCTTGTCCCTCCCCGAATTTCCTTCCCCTCCCCATTTCTCCCCTATATCCCAAAATAAATAAATAAATAAATAAAATTCATCTGATCATTTGAGAAATGAAAAGGATGAATAATAATTTTTAGATAAGGTAGAAGGTAGAGAACTATAGGATTTATGAAGTCCAAAATAAAATTTAAAAATCAAATAAGTCATTTTTCTTTAACCTAAACCAATCTTGTTGGTTCGTTTGTTAAACAAAAGGTACAATAATTCGGTTTAATTAATGAATCATGATCACATCCAAAAAGGATAGTTTTCTTTTCAATTGGATTTTTTCTGTGGTGCAATTATTGGGTTTAATTAATGAATTATCACATCCAATAAAATTTAAAAAAAAAAAAAAATGCTTTCTTCTTCAATTGGATTTTTCTCACCTTTTACCGTCGACAGCAGGTTACGTTGAATCTCAATTATTTGTTAAGTCATCATGCTATAAAATCATAAAAGATCATACAATGACAATTGATACAATATAAGGATCATATTTTCTGATATGTTACATTACTTTTAAATTAATGGATATTAGTATAGCCATCCTCATCCCTATATCAGTTATTGTAAACAAGTAGTTAAATTAGTGACGATACACCTTCTTATTTATTTATCAGTTGACAATTTTACCTTCTGAAAATTAAATATCAAATGATCTAAACATCATAATTGACAGTTTTACTCTCTAATTTCTCTCTCTCTATAAACCATCATCAAACTAATAAGTAAACTAATACGAATGCTTGTCATTAATACTTTTATTGTTTTATAAATTATAATAATAGCATAATGAGTTCCAATGACCCTATAGCGGTAAAAATGTCTTGCTTCAAATCTTTTGTTCATTAACTCCAAGTTAGGAAGTAAAATTTAGTCTTCATGTACATATCATATTAGATCACACGCACACGCGATTTAATAAACATTTGGGACTCAAAAGTAGAAATGGTATGCTAATAGGGTATATATTTTAAAAAAATAAATGAATAGCGAGTTATTTCTTCTATTTCTGCATCAAAACAGAAACAGAACAAGTAAAAATACTAGTAATAATTATTATTTATATAGTACATGCAAATCATATGAAATAAAACTATCTCCGGTCGTTAAAAGTCGACCCACGTCGAGAACCACCCTGGCATCGCTCAATAATGTCCAGTGGTTCAATTTTGCCCATAGAAATGTGCTGCTAGTCTGTCATGCACACGATTATCACCCACATTATCACACCATCCGACGAAGCACTGACTCATATGAAATCGATGTGTTTTGTTCCTTTTTACACAATTCTCAAACACCACAAACCAAAATTTCTCCCATGTCTCACATGTATATATATAGCTTGTGATCACTTTTTGTTTCATAAAAATAATAATAATAATAATAATATTTCCTATAAGCCAAAAATGAATCAATTAGGTTTCATTCTTGGACTTTTAGGTAAGGAAACTATATTCTTCTTGATGATCTTCCTCTTCTTCCTTTTTCTTTTTGTCTAGAGGTATAATTAATCTTTATTCTTATTATTCTTTCTTGTTTCTTCCACGGTTTAGGCAACATCACTTCAACAATGATATTTCTAGCCCCATTGTAAGCTATCTTAATTTTTATGCATGATATATATCTCTTTTTTAACATACTTAATAAGGTCGACTGTACAGTACAATCGTAAGTTCTCTTAATTCTCGAGCTTTCTTTATTCGGAACTTTTGTGAATCCATCATGCAGAGGTACTTTTAAGAGGGTGGTATGGAACCGATCGACCGAAGAATTTGATAGCTTGCCTTATGTTTGTGCATTACTCAGCGCTTCACTATGGACATACTATGGAATCATAAAACCGGATGGGTTACTTGTTGCCACGGTTAATGGGTCCGGTGTCTTTTTTGAGGCTATATACGTCACACTATTTCTCGTTTTCGCGCCACCCAAGACGAAAGTAAGCGCTTTAATTCATTATCAATCTCATTATCATTAATTTTTAGTTCTTTCTGAATCTGTTTCTTGAAAGAAACTACATTTTTGATATTTTTCATCTCGATGGCCTTGATTAATTAAACTTTCAAATTGTACCTTTTTTCTTCCAATTTTTCAGGCTAAAACCGCGGTTATGGTGGGTTTTTCTTTTTCAGGTTAAAACTGCATTCATGGTGGGAATTTTGGATGCTGGCTTTCTAATTGGGGCGATTTCGATCACTAGATTAACTCTAGAGAGCGAGGCACGGATTGATACTATAGGGATTTTGTCTGCCGGCCTTAGTATCATTTCGTATAGTTCTCCTTTAGCAGCCATGGTAAGAAAATGAACTGAAGAGAATAAGTAACATTATTTGGATGCGTACGGAAAATCCTTTATATATATATTGCAAGTTTTGGATATTTCAGACCAAAGTCATGAAAACAAAGAGCGTGGAGTACATGCCATTTTTCCTCTCGTTTTCTATTTGCATCAGTGGAGCCACTTGGACTATATATGCGATTTTAGTCCGAGATTATTTCGTTGGTGTAAGTAACTTTTTCAAAATAATTCATTATCACGTGATCATACATAATTACTTTAATAGTAAAATTGAAATATTCACAAATATGTTTGCAGGTATCGAATGGGGCAGGTTTTGTAATGGGAGCAGCACAATTAATACTGTATTGTATTTATAGAAATGGCAGTCCATCCAAAAGTAAAGTGGGTGTTTTGGAGGAGCAATGGCAACCACATGAACCCCTTATCCAAGACCAATATCAAAGTGATAAAAACGACGACATCGTTTAGGTGTAACTGATTGAATGGAGTTTAAACATAACCGCCGTTGAGTAACTTGCCAAGAAGTGCAGAAGAAGAATGACCGGAGTGCAACAACAAATGAAAATCTGCACCAAGATGAAATTACTTAATTTTTAGGACCCCCAACGAATAAATTTAACTTTTCGGACTGTAAAAGTACAAATGAAATCTGCAAAAATGGGAGATTGTAACTTTTGCAAATTTGAAATTTTTTTTATGTACAAAATCAGAAGTGTTTTGAGGATGCACAACGCATGCATGAGTTAAAAAAAAAAAAAAAAAAGATATCAAATAATGTAAGTAAGTTTCTCTATTCTTCGTGTGATAATATTTTTTTTTTATTATAATTATGTTGCCTTTGAACATTCATACACATATGGACAGATCATCACCTACGTAAAAACAATTACTCGCATCTTCCAATAGACTCAGGTTGAAGGAGGTCAAAATGGTACAAAAGTTTCAAAATCTCATAGTGGTAGCTTTTGACTCGTTATTACATTTTAATTTTACAAGCCATGCTCTATCTGTTCAAGACGATTTAACTCAAATTATACCATTGCAGTCCTTGTGCATTTTATTTGGATCTATCGGTTAGTGTTACAAATGTTGCGATGCATATAATAATAGTGAATATACTATACTATTGGTAATAAATATAAATAAATAAAAGCGGTAAGTGTGGCCCCTACGGGATGGGTCCAACCGCCCAAGTAATGCTAATCTCTACTTACTATGAAAAGTTTCTAGTACTAGTAGGTGGTATACCGGCCCCTACCCTTTGTGAGTACACATATTCTATGGTGTCTATTAGACAATAATTTATGTGTTCAATAAACAATGTGGCAAGCAAAAATTGTAAGATAATGAATCCACTCCTCTAATGTATTCAATCTCAGCTTGTCACATTGTCCATTGGACACTATACACCATATAAAGACTACTTGTGAGTAGGAGAGATGCCCACTGAAGATTCCTCCTATCGACTGAATTAGATGGATAGTCTATTGAGTGGCGACTCTAGTAAATTTTGAGCTTACTTAACAAATCAAATAATTGGTTGTATATATATATGGGTTAAATTAAAATGACCAAAATTTCTCCCATCTCTAGTATTCAAACATGATGATGCCAATTGGGGCACCAATATTGCCACAAAAGATATTTGGGTTGGCGAAGATTTTTCTTTTAGACTTGAAAAGAAATCTAGAGTAAATCACACTGACACACTTTCCTGTGCCAAGCGTGTCATTACTCGAGTTTTGTTCGCCTTACCGTTTGGCTTCGGAAAAAAGATACCACGGTGTTGACCCGGGAATTAAACAGCTTGATAACAATGCTGACATTTCCTTCCAAGCAAATAATAATACCGATTAAGGGGTCTTCCACCGTGGCGGCGAGTTGATGGTTGACGCAAGCAAATAATAATACCGATTTATAAGGGGTCTTCCACCGTGGCGGCGAGTTGATGGTTGACGCAAGCAAATAATAATACCGATTTATAAGGGGTCTTCCACCGGGCGGCGAGTTGATGGTTGACGATGGAAGGCGTGCCTTATCAGCCGAGTGAGTAAAAAAGTCCTCGCAGATGGCTGGCCAATGGCCATTAGCCATGCCAAGGTGACATGGCAAGAGAATATACGTCCGATGGTACTGCTGAGTGCTGGCTTGACACGTATATGTGAAGGTGACATGGAAAGAAAAATCTTGAAATTGAGGAGTTTTCACACTAACGACCTACTAGAAGTGACAAATTGAATTGACATGAGTATAATGTTACAGTGATTATTATTGAAAGTAATACTCAAATTACCCTTATTTTACTTAAATTTAAATATTTAGTGATACTCGAGATACTTTTCCCCCCTCTCCTGCAGATAAATAAATAAACAAATAAATAAATATACTTTTTTTCTCTTCTGGGTTATGTTTGTGTCGGGGTGATATATATGATTGAATAATTTCCCCTATTGATGAGCAGCTGTAAATTTACTCATTTTAATAGAGGGGGTCTGTAACATGAAAAGGCATTCAATTCCATTCCAAAATAAGAATTTACTCTCTTTCACTCCATTCATTACTCTCAACATCTGTTCAATTATTAATTAATAGTCCAGATTAATGAGTATATTAATTAGCAATGACTATTGAGTAATGATATGTATTATTGGTACTGGTGATTATTACCTTGTGGTATAAGATGTTACACTTTATTCTCTCCTTTTTCTTTTTTTTTTTTTCATTTTTACTTGTTATTTAAGACATTTTTACTCGAGCAATGTGTTCAAGTGTTAAAATAAACAGAACTCTCTTACAAGGCTGATCTCATTGTGAGGGGTACTCATTTTAATACTTGAACATGATGTTCTAGTGAAATTCTCAATAATATCACACAATATATATTTGTCATGTCACAAGGTGATAGTTACAACTCACTAATGGTAACGTTATTTGCAATTTTTTACATTGCATAAAATTGGCTATTACCGGCTTATGTAGCACTTAAATATAATTTCATCACTAGTAGTGATGATCATAAATTCTAACTAAGTGAACCTTAATTGAACTAATTATATCAAACCCGTTAATTAATTAAGTTAAAATCAAACTTTCTCATTTTGTGGCTGATTCATGGATATTTATATTCAGAATTTCGATAACTTCAGTAGTATTTTAGAAAATTTTTGTATTTATATTTAGTTTTTAAATTTTTGTATTTATATTTAGAAAATTTTCAAATTTGAGTAGTATTCTAGCACCATATTTAGAAAATTTTCAAACTTAACTCTAACAAAGAGCATAATAATAATATAATAAAAACTACTCATCGTAATACGATGTTGCAACGTGACAGAATCATTCGTCAATTGCTTCTCCAAATTTTAATAAATTATTAGTTGTTACTAATACAATACAACCACACGGCAATAATTAGTATAAAATTTTTCGGTGCAGGATGTTTCCTTTTTATTATTATTATTATTATTATTATTATTATTATTATTATTATTATTATTATTTTAGCAACATTATAATAAATTTGCAATATAACAACATTCAATAAAACACAACGCAAAATAAATAATAATATAAATGAAAATATAGTTGGAAAAACTCACACAACTCGCAGTTAGTAGAGATTCAGAACACAAATAGAATAGTAGTAATAGTAATAATAATAAGATAAGTTTTCTGGCGTTGTAATTTCTCACCTATTGTCTCGCGTTGTATAAATTTTTTTACTTTTTTTTATTTCTTCCCTATACTTTCTGTAATTTGGATAATTAAGAATCTATTTTACACATACTTTCTGTATTTATTTGTATTATCCATTGTATGGATAATTAAGAATCAGGACTCAATATAATTTTTCTAATTATGAATATGCATGCTTTCACACCTACTTTATGTATTTATTTTATTAGCTACTATTGTTTGTATAATTAAAAATCAGAACTTTATAACTTGAGCACTATTTCAAGGTGATGTAGTATTCCATTAATGGGTTACATAGTTGATATATTTTTCAACCGTGTATATAGAGTTTTGTCAGGAAAATCACATCACTCTTCCTTTATCATTGTTTAGCTACATAACTTCCTTTTTCCTAACCCCAACTCTTCCTTTAAATTGCAAATATATATATATATATATACACTTTTAAGATCATCACCACTTAACAAAATCGTAAGTTTGGTCTATTAACATTCTCTACTACCGATTTAGCAATGCTAAGCTTCAATTTAGAATATCGTTTTTAACAATATGCACAATATGTGCATCAACTATTTTTGACTAATTAAAAAATCTAAAATATATGCATAAAAGATAAAAAATTGCAACCGTATTGGCAATTGTTATTTGATTTTGTATTTTTTATTGCTAACTATCGATAGTTATTTTATCGTCCTTTGGCGCGTGTGAAAAAAAAAAAGAAATATAGCGATATCCCATTGTCTTCTATTTTTTATTTCTTTTGACCATGTCCTCATTTTCATTTTTTTACAGCAAGTCATCTATATTATT
Organism: Nyctanthes arbor-tristis; assembly: GCA_963692815.1. Classification (NCBI taxonomy): domain Eukaryota; kingdom Viridiplantae; phylum Streptophyta; class Magnoliopsida; order Lamiales; family Oleaceae; genus Nyctanthes; species Nyctanthes arbor-tristis. The sequence continues at coordinate 18,433 of CAVNYN010287809.1, read as the reverse complement.
GAATGATTATTAGTTTTTCTTTTGCTCTTCTTCACTTATCCTCTTGGTTTTGATAGGACATACTTTCGTTAATGATGATCATTGGCCATTTTATTCAAACTTTTCATCCACTAATGAGTGCTTTTGGCTGTTACCAAATTAGGCAAAGTGATAAACTTATTGATTATTTATTTGTTTTGCTCATGTCAATAATGAATGAGATATAGAATATTTCTAATTTATTTCTATGATTGAATTCTTTAATTCCTCTTTTGATTTGTTGCACGGGTAGAAAATCTACTAGTAGTAGTAGTAGTAATAATAATAATAATAATAATAATAATAATAATAATAATAATAATAATAATTGATGAAACCGTTGTTGACGGAAATTCGAAAGCCAATGGTATTTGCCGTCAATAATTGTAATAGAAATCAAAATTGATAAAACCATCGTTGATGGAAATCTGCAAGGCGGAAGCCAATGGAATTTGCCGTCAATAATAATAATAATAATTGTATGGAAATCATTATTTTATGAATGATGTAAGCTGTGCAATGGAATTTACACAAACCATGAATCGAGGTCCAGTCAGATTTTGCAATACAAATGAATTTTTGAACATAATACAATATTAATTCTAATACATCATCATAATGGGTATCTAAACACATATAACTTAAATCATTACATTACCATTTTTTTTATTTTTTTTACACAAGGGGGAATATGGGGAGGGATGAAAATTAGGGGAGCGATATTGAGTATGGTCGGAACTCGACCCTCTTAAAAAATATGAGTATATATCTAACAATTGCAATACAATCCGAATTCTCCTTTCATTTAATTTTTTTAATCTTCTCTTTTTGTTTTAATGACGAAATCTTAACTCCTTTTAATTCTCCAAACTTTAATCATTTATTTTGTAGGAACTGGTACTACAGCCTTCAAGCCCTATTTTCTTTTCTATATATCATTATTATGTTTGAATTTGAATTAATGAATAGTAATTAGTTTAGTAAACCATATATATTTTAAAAAGATCGAGAGCCAACCGTAAAAACCAACGTTCCTCTTATTACATAGACCAATTAAAAAATTGCTCCCCTATATTAGTGTCCGTTGGACTACGCAACTCGCCGTACATTGGACACAATAAATGTGCCAACAATCGTTACAATGGAATGATAATATAATATAATATATATATATATTATCTAACTTAAACAAGAATCAGTTTTTACCATCCCACGTAAACTATGCTTTAATTTTCAATTTCTAATGGAATTGACATTCCCACCCCAAATAGAACTCGACGGTCCTTTAAATTTTACCTATAAATATAAATACAATCCTCCGCTCGTGTTACAAATCTTCCCCGTATTAATATTGTATTGCAGGTCTACTTGAGGAGTCGACTCCAAGACAAATTTCACACGTCAATAGTCTCTCATTTTTCTTTTCCATCTTTTCAGAAATTTCCACGCAAATCTTCTTAGTAAAGTTAAACCCCTCGAGAATCATCATCATCATCTTTCAATAATAACAATAATAATTACTCGAACCATCTTTTGATGATCTCTCTAGCTCGTATTGGTGGAAGATTGATATTTGTTACAATTGTCGCATAAAATTTGAGCTCACATGATTTGCTAGTCTGTCCCCATAGCCCAATAATTGTCATCCACAGAATTCTCGCTCACCTCACCACTCCATCCGACGAAGCACCGAGTCATTTGGAATCCTTTATTCTTCTTTTTTACACCCTCCCCAACCCTACCCCACCCCTCAAAACGATCCCATAATAATAATACAATTTCTCTCTATAAATCCTTCGTTTCTGTCCCATAATTCTTGCCTAGTTAAAGCAAACATGGATCCTTTAAGTTTCTTCTTTGGAGTTCTAGGTAATTAAGAATTATTACACTTCTATACATTCTCTTTTTTTTTTTTTCTTTTTCATTTCTATTATGACACATATATCGGGTCTTTTTTTGATGACGGACGTTGTTTTGTTTTCTTTTAGGCAACATCGGGTCGGGGATGATATTTCTTGCCCCAGTGTAAGTTCTTGTTATATAACCTTTTCACCGTCACGTGAATTGAAAAGAATTTTTTTTTTTTTTTTTGTAATGTTGTTTCGGTTTTAGCTTTTCTTGATTAAAATTTTTTTGAATAATCCATGCAGAAGCACTTTCCGGAGGGTGGTGAAGAATCAGTCTACCGAAGAATTTGAGAGTCTTCCGTATGTTACTGCATTACTTAGTGCATCTCTTTGGACGTACTATGGAATCATAAAACCTGGAGGAATTCTTGTTGCCACAATCAATGGATCTGGAGCTCTTCTTGAGTCGATATATGTCATTTTGTTTCTCGTTTTTGCGCCCCCCAAGATGAAGGTAAACCCTTCACTAACAATCTTTTCGATATCTCTCTTGATTATCGTTTCCATTCTGCATCTACTTCTCGACAGAAATTTAAGTTCCTTGACGTTTTTCATCTCCGTACGTCGAATTTTCCTGAAAGATAGCCTTGTAATTAGTTTCCTGATTTTCTGTCAAAAGAAAGGTTCAATCATGTATAATGTAACGAGACATAAATTTGACATTATACATTTTTTCCTATTAAAATCACGGCTATAATGATTTTTTTTTTCTTTTTTCAGATTAAAACCGCGCTTATGGTTGGATTGGACGTCGTGATTATAGTCTCAACAATTTTAATCACCAAAGCAAATTTCAAAGGCGAGGCTCGGGTTGATACTATAGGGTTATTGTGCGCGGGCCTCAATATCATTACATACGGTTCTCCTCTCTCAGCCATGGTAAGAATAAAGTTTCCAATACTAAAATTTAATTAAGAAATAGTGGTAACGCGTTCTAGTACGACTAATATGCAACATACATGCTACTTTCCTGCTAGATAGATCCAAAAAATACAATGGAAGCTGCTAGAAAGAGTAAGCATATTATTAGTCTGCTAATGATTGCATTAAAAAAACTTACTAATCTTTTTAATTATCATTATTAACAATAAAAAATATAATCATGTAAGTTAAATATATTAGATATGGTATAATTGTTGATTAAATATATTAGATATGGTATAATTGATGATTGTTGATTTATTTCTCTTAAAGAAATGCGACTTGCTTTGTCAAAATAAAAATAAAAATAACTATTAATAATAATGGCAATTTGACTATTGTTTTATTTCATTGAGCAAGATATTTTGTAGTTTCAAATTGAATAATGCCAATACTTTAGTTCAATTCCTTAATTTAATCCACCAACTTATAATGCTCCAAAATCCCAATTAGCATATTTAATTAGAACATGGTATCCTTTCAGAAAATTATACTGAACAATCCCTTCTAATCTTAACTGTTCAGCACATCCCTTGTGGCTTGTATATATTTGAATCATAGACTTGCAATCTATCGAGCTCGTAAAATTACTAACCCATTGCAATTCTCGATAATTTCAGACTCAAGTCATGAAGACAAAGAGTGTAGAATACATGCCGTTTTTCCTTTCGTTTTCTATCTGTGCCGGAGGAGCCGCTTGGACTATATATGCAATCCTAGTTCGTGATTATTATGTCGGAGTAAGTAATTTACATAATTACATTGTTATTTTTACATTCATATTAACTTTAGTTAATTAAATTCTAATCATATTCTATTTTTGTTATATATTTGAACAGGTATCAAATGGGACAGGCTCTCTACTGGGAGCAGCACAACTAATCCTCTATTTTATTTACAGAAATGCAAGGCCATCAAAGAGTAGTAAAGTTGATGTATCAGAGGAGCAATGGAAACCCCATGAACCTCTTATTGAACCTGCAGATCATCAAGCTGACAAAACCGATCTCGTTTAGAGGGGATGGAATGGAATTTCGGGTTCAATGAAATGTGTGGTTGAAATGGTTGATATGACTTTTGGGTCTCGACGAATGTGTAGTTCAATTAATTAATTGTTGTATTTGACATTAGTTATTTAGTGATGTTTTTTTTTTAATTTTTTACCAAATTAAGGCCTTAATCATATTTCTACATATCTTCTATGATATCCTATCTCGTCTAAAAATTATAATTTTATGTGCTCAAACATGTTTTTGATTATATATAATCAATCCCAATCCAATGACACATGAATTTGAGAATTTATGTAAAAATAGGTCTAAAAAACCGCTTAAATTGATTGCCACCAAATTGTAATCAAATGGGACACGCCATGTACTATTACTAATATTTTATTATATTCTACGATACAGAAACAAAACACTGTCACAATATAATAATAATTTATATAGAATTACCTTCTCAGGTCTCATATAGAGCATTTATGGGCTTCCGACAACTTCAATAAAAGTTTCGATCTCCCTCCCGACAATCTAGTTTTAATGTTTAAAAATAATAACAATCAATGAGACCAGTCAGTAATTAGTATTACTTTATTTATTATTTATTTATTTATTACTGAAGGTTGAAACGAATGTTCTGCAGAGGATGCTTTTCTAAAGCATGAGAATAGAAACATCTGGAAAATAAGAAACATTTTCATCCAATTGAATGAATAAATCCTACTACTAGATTTCTTCCAAAAAAATCCTACCCCTGGATGAAAAATCGTGGGAAGACATGAACATTGACAGTATAGATACAATACAATTTTATTGGATTATGAAAAAGTATTTATATGGTAATCATGAAATTAGGGCACATAAGAATGTCGTTTGCCAATGAGGCCTAATCCATTTGGTTATGGGGGTTACGTTGAGGTACTGAGACCTAAAGGTCTCAAGTTCAATTCCCTTGTATCTGTATGGGGGTATTTTCTACATTTTATTGTATCGTGTATTCCCACTACATGTGGGTTTGTACTGTTGATTTTCTTGACACTGTGTTTCAGTATGATAAATATCTATGCGCATTTCTACTGCTATGATATAGATTTGTAATTTATGTGTGTATGCGTATATATATATATATACATATTGGCCACTGTTTATTTATGTTCATTTTCCATGGCTCTCTAAAATTACTCGTACTAGACTAGTGAAATTACTTGAACAATAATTTAACAATATAAAATTTGTTGTTTTATGTTTAATTTAAAACAAAAAATAAAATTACAAGATACTTTCTTTGAAATTGATGGCATTAAAAGAGGGTGGGAATTTTCCCCGCGTTCCCTCAGGCTTAGTCGAAGAGATTAAAGAATTTAGCCATGGAGACTGAATGTTTGAAATTCCATATTCGAATATGACCAAACGTATGAGTTTCTGTGAATTTGTCCAACTTATGCTGTTGGGTTTATGTTTGACTGATTAATTGATCGTAAAGATATATGATTCAAACGATTATGATGGCAAATTATATTGATGATTTCGACCATTTCGTTGTTGGAAGTACTAAACTTATTTTGTAATAAATAAGAATACTTAGAGTATCTCTAATACAAAGTCAAGGTAAAATGTCTTAAGTGTATATATGTCAAAATATTGACATTACATTCAAAAAATCTTTCAATGCAACAATATCAAAATTGTATATTTGTCAAGTTATTATTAGGGATTTTGAAAAAAAGAAAGACAGAAATTTTTTGATTAGATAAATTAATGCTTGACATTACCATATAGAATGTCATCTCATGATCACATTCTCCATGATAATGTCAAGCATTTAATGTGTTAAATAAACATTTTTTTTATCAATTGTCAATTTATTTCATGACTATGACTATGTATTGGAGATGCTCTTATTTCATCGTTGATGGTTGAGTTCTTGCTTATGTCGCTACTGAATGATCTTTCAAGGCTTGCCGATTTTGTTATTCAAGTTTCATGGCAAGAATTTTCAAATGCTTAAGTAGACAATTTTCACAATGTACATTGTCAATAAAATACTGTCAAATGTTCCATTAATGAAAAATCAAATGTTCCATTAATTAAAAATGACTGTAATATTGAACAATTGACATTGTATTGTTTACATGGTGCATTGTAAAACATTGTCACGGTGAACATTCGAAAATTCCTCTTTATTTATGCACTCAACGAATCATTATCGAAGTTGCGAAAATTCTAAGGTATCAATATCCGTTCTTGTTATAAAACCCGCATAGTGTAAAATACACAAAAAACCACTAATAGTTTTATGAAATCAATTTCTTGTGCTTTTTTAACCATGCGGGCTCTATAACCAAGCCAATGTTCTTACTGTAGAAAAGCTTGTCGAAGTTGTGGTCGATATTTGTAATGTTATATACGCGTAATATAAGGAAAGTACTCTACTCTGCAGTACAGTTGTACCACAATTTTATAAGGAAAGTACTATACTCTGCAGTACAGTTGTACCACAATTTTCTCATCAAAACTGTATTTTGGGAGAATATTTTAGACTTTTTAGGTTCGTTGTAATTCTTCCGTTTATATATACCTTTATTGTTTTGATTTAAATTGATTTGATTAGATTTAGTTGTTTCAATTTCAATTTTCCCTTATCTTCTTCTCTCTTTAAGATGATTCTTTCTCTAAGTTTTGTGATAATCTGGCTTCATTTGACTTGTTGATCGATGGATGAGATTTAATTTTTTAGATTGAAAAAAGGTCCAAGATTGGAAGGGCTCTCCGTTTCTCTGATTTTTATATATAGTTTTTTGTCTGGATTCAATATCCTATTGCCGTCTTTTATAATTCTTTTGTTTTCTCTTTAATGACTAGATTTTTTTCACCTGCGCATTGCACATGTAGAGTTATAGTGTACATTCATATCAAAATTGACGTGTGAGTGTGTACATCATGTCATAAATAAAGTACTATATACCAGTTGCATTGTATAAAATTATGAATTGATATGAGAATTACAATTTACTATGGAATATTTGTAGTAAAATGCCTGAGTTCAAAATTCTAGTCTCCTCCAAACACGTTGTGCAAGTTCACACATCTAATATATATAAAGTTATAATAATTAGCAGTCAAATAATTATATATGGCAATTTGACTAATCAACCCATTAAACCCATAGAGACATGCTTTTAATAGGATTGACCTGCCACGCCTAATTGGGGAAAAAGGACGGGTATAAGGCAATATTGTCTACCCCGCCGTGGGCCCAAAGCGGGTGCGAGTCAGGTTGGACCCTCCCCACAGACCCGTGACCCACCAAGCATTTCTTTTCTTTTGAATAAATTTAATTCCAAAAATGTATAGAAATTATTAGAGATGGCAATTTGACCGATCAACCCATAACTCTATGGCAATTTATTTTTATTTTTTTATTATATTATTTTTTAAAAGGATTTTTCTATTGAATTGAAAGAATCATGTTATTATATTAGTTAATGTTGAGAACTTTAAAATTTTAAATAAAGGTTTTGTTTTATTTTACGTTCATCAATTAATAATTCATTGCACATAACGTTAATTAAAAGGGGAAAATATTCATGAGTTATTTCATGGGTTATGGTAGCGTCCAATCCCGCCCGATCACCTGGCCTATCTTAACCCGCCTTATGAATTTTTATGTTTGAAGCGGGTCTGTGGTGACTTCAAGACTCGTGGGGCGGGTCTAGGGTATGGAAAACCCACCCCATTACCATTCTTATAAATAATCATATCACAATTAACTATTACAATTATGAATTTACCCTCTCACTCGTGTATTGTACAGGAAGACTGATTTTCAAAAAAGTCCAATAACAATGAATAATAAAAGATTGGACAAAGACATTTTATCGGATTTGCATAACAAAAAGAATAATTATGCAGTTTTGATTTAATATTTGACGCGTTAAATTAATGTTTTATTAATATTATATTAATAGTTACCGCTTATATGTTCGATTAATGCTTTACTATATTTCACTTTTAAATCATCTAACATATTTCATATTATTAGTTAATAGTCTAACAATACGTATTAGGCATGTACATCGGTAGCGGATAATAAAAAATTATAAAAACTTATAATTATATATAAATGCTAAAAAAATAGAAATGAGAAAACTAAAATAAAAAAGGAATATAAAAAACTAATAAACTAATATAAATTATTGAAAACTCGTGATGAATATTCAAATAAGAAAAGTTTAAATTTTAAAACTCGAAAATGGGGCATAAGTTTTCCAATTTTTTTTTTTAATTTCGTTTTTCATGTAAGTGTTCCTTTTTTGCATTATCTAGATTAGTGGTTAACTTTGAGTTGACGAAACTTATATATTGATAAAACTACACTAATTTCAAATTGTTTTATATTTGGAAGATTTTTATTAAGAAACCCAATCATGGAGATCAATAGTGGCTGATTTTTAATTTCTTAACAAAAAAATATTTTTTTATTTACAGATCTAGAGTTTTATCCATAGCACGCAGCAACATAAAATTTTTGTAGATAATAATTTAAAAAGTTTATCCAATTGGAACAACAGTAAAGAACAATACTTAAAATGTAATGCCCCGTACCCTGTAATAACGTCACGATGTACAGATATATAATCACTACATCCATAAAATACATAAAAGTGTTACATAAACTGTCATGATTTTGAGAAAATTTAATTCAATTTTACGCTCTTCCGATCTCAATGTACGATGCTAAATAATAATAAATAATAATATAAATAGTAATAATAGAAAAGTGACATTTTTTGGGTTTGGTTTCCTTAGATTCAAGAACTCTAAGAAGGGAAAATTTGAAAATTATAAACTTTTGTGATTTTAAAAGAAGAGGAATTATTGAATGAATTTTGAAAATGATGAGAAGATTGAAGATTAAAGGGATAAGAGAAAAGTAAATGAAAGCATAGTAATTCTCGGGAAAGATGCGTCTTTAAGGGCAAAGAAGAATTTAATGATTATTCTAGTAATATTTTAGCAGTTTGCTTTTGAGACAATTGACGGAGTATTAGTTTCACTTACTCATTATTATAGACATTACTATGCTTTCATAAATAAAATAAAAAAATAAAACCAATTGGGGCATCATCTGTAGAGGAAGTAATTCGGCCCAAGTCATTGTGCAACATCAAGATAACCCGGCCTAAATCATTGTACAACATCATGATGATGTCAGCAGAATTATGGGTGGAAAAATTGCAATTGAGAATCCAAATATAATTGAAAACTCTTGTATTATATATTATATAATGTGATATGATGATATAATATGATTTATGATTTTACTAAATATTTTAATTCTTCAAAATATTTCAAAATATAACATTATGTAGTTTAAATTCAATCTTTAAAAAGAAATATCTAAAAAATATAGAACACTCTATATATATGAAATAAAATTGATTATCTCGATTCTAAATATGGATCAGTGTCTATATATTTATATTTAATGAGTGAATTCATACATATATACTTGATTATATCCAAAAACTTAAATTAGAAATGCAAAATATCCCGTAAAAGTTATTTGGATTCTAGAATTACGAAATCAAGTAAATAGGGGTGTTATTTGTTTATATAATAGTTTACTTATTTTTAACCATTTTTAATTCTTTTTGCCGTATACTCAGGTTACATCTTATTAATTTACTATTTTATTAAATAGACTTTTATCATATAAAGGTTGGAGATAATTTAGCTAATTCTTGCAGATTATCAATAACTTTGTCATTCGTCAAACATAATTAGTTTATTTTAGATAAGTACATTCATCATCTATAACCACTTATTGAAAACTTTCCTTAAAAAGTTAGACTGATTTATACCAATTGCTTATTAAGTTACTTATTTTGTAATCATTTAACAACCTTTTAACCTAATCGTGCATACATTATTTACATATTTCTGAATATTGTAATATATTCACTAAGAGAATAAATAAAAATGTTTCTCATAAATAATTTATTTATGATTAACATTTTAAAATTTATAAAATATCTATTATAATATAATTACTAAGTAAAATAAAACATTTTATTTCCTGAGTTCACGTAATTACATTTCATATCCAGTTTAATATAAGAAGTATTAGTCTATGACAAGATAACAAAATACTACAGTTGACAAGTGTTTATAATCATAATCATATGTTATTAAATTTTACATATTAACTATTAGATATAATTTGTTTTGGTAGTACATATACACGTACGTGTGAAAGTCTAGTTTTTTTAAAGGGTAATCCCTCTATTTTGGATGTTTGGGTCTTATTTACGCCCCAATTGAATCATAGTAGAAGAAAAGGAAGGTCAACGCTCAACAAGAGCGTAAAGCTCAAGTCTGTTTAGCGTGTGTACACATTAACTTACGTTTTTGGAGAAAATTGAAGACATCTAAATTGTTCTAATTTGCAGTTATGGTTCTGTTGTAACCCAATATTGCATGGATTAATTCCACCATTATTCAATGGTTGAGGGTTACCGTCTAGCACTATATATATATATATATATATATAAAGGTGTTTATTTTCATTGTTTTAGACACAAATCTACACACAACTCAAGAGTAGTATCACACATGTATACTTAAAGAGACAGAAAATTTTATTTAGGGGGGCAAAAATTAAGTAACAAAAAATGATGTTTTTTTTAATTAAAATATTTTGAATAACGTCAATTTCAAATTAAATACCGCCTTTACATTGAATAACATTATTTTCAAAGTAAATATCTCTGATATAGTAAATAAAATCATTTACATAACTAAGTCGTACAATTTTGATATCCCTAGAAAAATGTGTATATAATAAGTTAAAATTGTACAAATTTTCTTGTTTTGTATGGACTAGAGCTAGACTTTAAGGTGAGAACTAAATTTTATTTTTCTAGTTCAAAATCAATAATCGTTCTTCACGACTCTCTTACAGACCAGCCATTATTAAGGTAAAAATAATTTTTTGAAACTTCTCTAAATTATTATTATTATTATTATTATTATTATGCAACTCAACGAGAATATTTTATGTTCTCATAATTCTATGATAATAATAGTTTAACGTCATTGATTACCTCAGTACGATGATTAGAAAAGAATCTTTTAAAAACTTGAATTTCTTACCAACATGCTAAAATAAACGCGAAACTACTATTTGAATTGTATCCTATTTTCAGTTTAGTTTTAAAAAAAAATTTAAAATTTAAAATAATTTGTGAAGATATTGATTATTATTATTTACAAGGGTAAACTAGTCATTTAAACCATTATTCTGCCCGCCTACAGTATATCCGTTAAAATGAAGCTGCGGGAAAGAGCAAAAAAAAATAGAAAAAAGGAAAGAAATGGAACTCTTTTCTTCTTCAAACTCCAAATTCAACCTGTTTTCTCCTTGTAAAAATCCCAATCCATCAAAATTGAACTTAGTAGTTCTCTTCAAGATCTCCCATTCTTCTCAATCACACCCATTTTTAGCATTTTCCCATGAATCGTCCTCATCACCCCTTCTTCAAGAAAAGATACAGACTTCCGCAAAAGAAACTGAAATGGAAGAAAGGGATGAATTCTCAGAGGAAATCATGATTGCCAAGAAATCTTTAGAGGAATTGCTCGTTGTTCGTAGACCGGTAATGGAGTCTTCTGAAGAAGATGATGAAGAAGCATCAGATAGTGATGGTGGAATTGCTATTAATGAGAAGAAACAGTTTGAAGCTTCTTCAGTTATTGATGCGGGGCTCTCCAAGTTTGCAAAGACGATGCCGATTTTTGAGCCGGAAAGAACGGAGTCCAATTCAGAGGGGAAGCCATTGATGGTGAATTTGGATTTGGCTTTGTATAAAGCAAAGATTTTGGCTAGGAATTTTCGGTATGAAGAAGCTGAGATGATACTTCAGAAGGTAAATTACATCTGCCAAACATATTAACATATATATTTTTATTATTTTTTTGTTTCTAATGTGTTACTTGGTACTATGTGAAGTGTATATATTATTGGCCAGAAGATGGGAGGCCATATGTGGCTTTGGGAAAAACTTTGAGTAAACAGTCAAAGATGAACGAAGCAAGAGCTGTATACGAGAAAGGATGCCAGGCTACACAAGGAGAAAATCCCTACCTTTGGCAGGTACTTACCTCGTCAACAAAAATTTTTAACAGCAAAAGCTTTTCAAACGACATTTAGTTTGTTGCTTGCCTACGACACATAGTACTAGTACAGGAAACCCACTTGAATGTTGCATTGCAAAGACCGTTCTAGTGACAATTAGGGGCGTTTAGGTCGTGGATACCAAACTTATGCACTAGTTTTCTATGGTGTTGTGTGCATTGCATTTCTTGGCAGAATAGATTGAAAAAAGCTAGCATCCTTATATTCTTTCTATTTTATCGGAACTTAACTTGAACTTATTTCTTTCGAATAGTGTTGGGCTATTCTGGAAAGTAAGTTGGGTAATATAAGGAGGGCTAGAGAGTTATTTGATGCTGCCACAGTTGCTGATAAGAGGCATATTGCAGCCTGGCACGGATGGGCCGTCTTGGAGTTAAAACAGGGAAATATTAAAAAGGCAAGGAATCTCCTTGGTAAGGGTCTTAAATATTGTGGTGGAAATGAATACATATACCAAACACTTGCACTTCTTGAGGTCAAAGCAAAACGGTATGAACAAGCTAGATATTTATTCGGGCAGGCAACAAAATGCAATCCGAAAAGCTGTGCCAGTTGGCTTGTAAGTCATGAAACTGAAGTTTTCTTTCGGAATACTAATTTGACATCTACGGATGCTGATATACTTATTTGTTTTGTCTCTAGGCATGGGCTCAGCTAGAGGCACAGCAAGAGGATAACCAGGCTGCAAGGAGGCTCTTTGAGGTTCGTTATTCTGAGACTGTGTTCTATAATTATGATAGAGGCTCATTAAGTTGGCATTTGTGTTTTGTTGTTTAGTTTCCTGTCATTGGCAAAGCAATAACTCTTTTCCAACAAAACAGAAAGCAGTGCAGGCGAGTCCTAAGAATAGGTTTGCATGGCATGTATGGGGAGTTTTTGAAGCTAATCTAGGCAATGTTGAATTAGGAAGGAAACTTCTGAAGATAGGACATGCCGTCAATCCAAGAGATCCGGTTCTCCTTCAGTCACTTGCGTTATTGGAGTACAAATACTCGACTGCAAATGTAGCACGAGTTCTGTTCCGGAGGGCGTCTGAGCTGGATCCAAGGCACCAACCAGTCTGGATTGTAAGATTTTCCTCTTATTTTTTAAGATTTTGCAGATACTAAAATTTTTAAGCTACAAAACTTTGACATTCACCCTGTTTCTTGCATGAGCAATGGCTCTTTAGTTACTCAAAAGTTGAAGATGAATTTGCTTGTTTTTCTTAAACATCATACATATTCATGTACATACGCTGCCATCTATGTTCTGCTGATTAATGTTTTGGCTGATTTTAGGCATGGGGATGGATGGAATGGAAGGAAGGAAACTCTTCCGATCTCAGCTAGGGAATTATACCAAAAAGCATTGTCAATCGATTCAACTAGTGAAAGCGCTGCACGCTGCCTTCAGGTAAGAAATTAATGTACCATTTCAAGGGGGTCGAGTTTTCTTTCTTATCATTATCCAAGTATTAGTACGACCATGTTGTATATGGCCATGACAAAAAGGAACTTGGATTTGTATATTCTTCTAATCTTCTTTTCAATCAGTCAATACTCCTATCCACATGGTATTGTATTGTATTAGCCTCTTTCATCAGTCATTTGATGGGAGAGATACCAGCTTCATGATGAACAAGAGCAACTTGGAATTATAGGCTTAATTTGTTAAATTAACTTTCAATGGAAGCTTCAGGTTCTTATGCATCTGTTGTGAATCTTTGGTTTTTACTACAGGCTTGGGGTGTTTTAGAACAGAGGGTTGGCAATTTATCAGCAGCTCGAAGACTATTTAGGTCTTCACTTAACATAAATTCTCAGAGCTATGTAACATGGATGACATGGGCATCTTTTGAAGAAGACCAAGGGAACTCTGTGCGCGCTGAGGAAATTCGTAATCTCTACTTCCAGCAGGTAATTCAGTAGCCCTTTCTGCTCAGTAAGTTCTTTGATTTGTGCATCCCTTTCTTTTCCCTCCAACACGGTTCTCATTTGTTTGCAAATGCAGCGTACTGAAGTTGTTGATGATGCATCATGGATCATGGGATTCTTGGACATAATCGACCCAGCGATAGATAGCATAAAGAAACTTCTGAATATAGATCAGAATCCAAACTACAAGGTGAAGGATTCTCCAAAAGACGCATCAGAATCCAATGATGAATTTGGCCCATCCTCAGATTCCAATGGCAATAATACTGCTAATGGATTCAATTTAGACGAGTTTATCATCACAAAACTATCTTTGGACCCTTCAAAACTAGAAGTTCAGTTGGGACCATCGCGGAAAGTTGCTACAAAAGGTGGCTGGAGATCCGAGAATAGAACTGTAGCTACGTCACCAAAATCTTAACTTTTCACCCTGGGAATTTATTTGCACAGAAATTATACATTTATGGCATAACATTATAAGGCTATATTATCTGCGACCAAGTAACACAAACAGATTATATATTTCTTTCCCTTCTCTGTAAATTACTGGTTCTGATGTAAGAAATTGCATGATTCATTTGTAAGAAAAAATTCTAAACTCCCCCTCCCCTTGGAACAGTAGAGTGCTTGAGGGAAAGAAATTGAAGAAGTTAATGCAACATCATGAAAGAAAAAGAGTTGAATAAAAGATAAAATAGAGGCAATGAAATTCCAATGCACCATCAAACAATTTACATGGTGCAACTATCCAATGAAACGATATCACTCTTCTGGCTTGTGCACAGACATGATTGGCTCGACATAGATTCCAATAGATGTCACAGCATCATCGTCAGCAGTACCATAAAATCCTCCAAATTGATTTTCTGCTCCTAGATTATAGATAAACCTGTTATCTCCATAGAGCTTCCCATAAGGTCCATATTCCACTCCCAAATTGGTGGAAAATGAGAGCGAAGTTAGTACGCCATTGTCACGGTCACTCTCTCTTGTACCTGTATAACCTGAATAAGATACTTGGACGGATAATCCAGCTTCAACTGCAGATCATCATCATAAATATTGTTAAATAATAATACCATGGTAGAACGAGAAACAGAAAAGTGTTTGAAAAGCCTCAGAACAGATAATGGTGGGGAATACACTTCACATGGGTTCAGAGAGTATTGCTCAGATTTTGGGATTCGACGTGAGTTTATGGAAGTAGGGACTCCTCAACATAATGGTGTAGCAGAAAGAATGAACCGTACCATTCTTGACAGAGTCAGATGCATGTTGAAAATAGCCAAGCTTCTTAAGACTTTTTGGGGTGAAGCAGTTCGGACTGCTTACTATTTGATTAATAGATCTCCCTCAATTTCTTTGGATTTTGATATTCCAGAAAGAGTTTGGACATGCAGAGATGTTTCATACTCTCATCTGAAGGTGTTTGGGTGTAAAACCTTTATACACATATCTAAGGAACAGAGATCAAAGTTTCATGATAGAACTACTCCTTGTGTTTTTCTTTGCTATGGTGATGAACAGTTTGGATACAAGTTTTAGGATTCAAAGAAAAGGCAGCTTGGGGTAAGTAGAGATGCAGTGTTTTATGAAGATCAGAGGATTGAGGACTTTGATAAAGTCAAACAGCCTAAGGAGATGACTTTAGTTGTTTCTGGTGTCATACCTGATAATTCTTCAGCATCTCAGCCTAGCACTAATAGTCAGATAGCTCTTATTGATGATGAAACAATCGATGATAGTCTAATTGATCAGACTAGTAATTAGAAGGAGCAGATTACTGATCAGGGGGAGCAGACCCCTGTTGAAGAAGAAATTGGGGAATGAAGAAGATCTACAAGAGGGCGTATACCATCTACCAGGTATCCTGAGTCTGATTATATTTTGCTCACTGAGGATGGAGAACCAGAAAGTTATTCAGAGGCTCAGGGTCATAAAGACAAATCTCACTGGATGAAAGCCATGGTAGATGAAATGACTTCTTTGAAAAAGAATGACACCTATGAGCTGGTAAATCTTCCTAAGGGTAGGAAGGTTTTGAGGAATAAATGGGTGTACAAAATCAAAAGGGACAGCAATGGTGACTTGTTGAAGTATAAGGCTCGCTTGGTTGTGAAAGGTTTTTGGCAGAAACACGGTGTTGATTTTGATGAGATTTTCTCCCCTGTGGTAAAGATGACCTCCATCAGAGCTGTTTTAGGTTTAACAGCCAGTTTAGACTTGGAAATTAAACAGCTTGATGTGAAGATTGCCTTTCTTCATGGTGATTTGGACGAAGAGATTTATATGGTACAACCAAAAGGATTTGAACAGAAGGGGAAAGAACACCTTTTGTGCAAATTGAAGAAGATTTTGTATGGCTTAAAGCAAGCACCAAGACAGTGGTATAAAAAGTTTGATACTTTTATGATGAGTCAGGGATACATAAGAACTACTGCAGATTCTTGTGTTTACTTCAAATCTTTTCCATATGATAAATTCATTATTTTGCTGCTTTATGTTGATGACATGCTTATAGTTGGCCAAGATGTATGATTGATACAGAAATTGAAGGATTCCTTACATAAGTCATTTGATATGAAAGATTTGGAGTCAACTAAACAGATTTTGGGCATGGAGATTGTTCGAGACAGAAAATATAAGAAGTTGTGGTTATCACAGAGACATTATATTGAGCGAGTACTTGAAAGGTTCGGCATGAAAGGGGCTAAGCCAGTTAGCTCACCCCTTGGAGCTCATTTCAAACTAACCAAGAAATCTAGTCCTTCGACTGATGAGGAGAAGAAGAAAATGGAGGCTATTCCCTATTCTTCAACTATTGGTAGTTTGATGTATGCGATGATTTGTACTCGTCCTGATATTGCACACGCAGTTGGTGTGGTAAGCAGATTTCTATCTAATCCGGGCAAAGAGCATTGGGAAGCAGTAAGCTGGATTATGCGATATTTCAAAGGAATTTCTTATTTGTGTTTGGGTTTTGGCGGAGCTCAGCCAACTTTGACAGGGTATACAGATGTAGATATGGCAGGTGACCTTGACAACAGGAAATCTACATCTGGGTACTTGTTTACTTCTGTAGGGGGAGCTGTTTCTTGGCAGTCTAAGTTGTAAAAATGTGTAACTTTGTCTACAACAGAGGCTAGGTATGTTGCTATCACTGAAGTAGGAAATGAGGTGATATGATTGAAAAAGTTTATTGAGGAGCTCAAGTTGAAGCAAATTGAGTACGTCATTTATTGTGAAAGTCAGAGTGCTCTTGAGTTGAGTAAGAACTCTATGTATCATTCTCGCACCAAACACATTGATGTCAGGTATCATTGGATTCGTGAAGCAGTTAACGAGAAGCTTCTACAGTTGGAAAAGATTCACACTGACAAGAATATTGCTGACATGTTGACAAAAGTGGTTACCAAGTAGAAGTTTGAGTTCTGTGCCGGCCACGCCGGTGTGCATATACTTGAAGTGTGGGATACCTCCCTCATGGACTGGAGGGGGAGATTGTTGGGCGGGTCCAGCCTATGATGAATACCCAACTTAAAAGTAAGAAAAAATTGGAGAATGAATTAAGTAATTTGACTGAATAAAATTAAAAGTCTTGAAGAACACGAAATCCTAAGTCCATTACGATTTAGTTTTGTTCTATATATATATATATATTGAGATGTGTGGGCTGAAAAAAGAACATAAAGAACAAGAAAAAAAAAGGACACGAAGAACAAGGAAAAAAAGGAAAAGAAAAAGGCACGGAAACAGGAAAAAAAGCAGAGGACACGGCGGCAAAAGTGAAAGTCAACCGAAACCAGAGAAAGATTTGAAATTGCACATACATTCACGCACGGGAATTGGAGAGATTTAGGAAGAAGATTAAGCCACTTTGATTAATCGCTTGAAACGTTATTTCGACATTTGATTTGATATTCGTCTTCTTCAAGCGGTGGTTTCTCCAAGTTAATTCTTGGAATGAAGTTAGGTGATATTTTTCCTCATATCTTGTTATTGATTATTGAGTTTCATCTATTGTTGTTAGATGAGTTATTTGTGGTGCCAAGAATATCGTTCTTGACGGTGTTACGTGATTGTGGTAGTGTGTGATTACCTCTTGATTTAGGGTGATAATCTTAAGAGGATAAACATTGTATTCCCATTATTATTTGGTGATAATGGAGTTGTCGGTTTGCCCTATCGATTTTCCCTTATTATCGGAGGGTTTTACGACGTTAAATAATTCCTGATGTTATTTAAGTTTCTGCACATATATTATTTTAATCACACGAGTTTAGAAAAATTGACTAAATTCCCAACACCTACATCAATCACCAAGGCTTTGAAATTTATTTGCAAAAATAACTATATACATTTATCGTTGTCTTTTAAGGCTAGGCTTTGGTATTTGCGACCAAGTAAATACACCGTCTGATACCCTTCTATAATGTATTGTATGATGATTGTGTATGGAAAGAGAGAGAGAGA
>CAVNYN010287808.1:0-67936 GCA_963692815.1 Nyctanthes arbor-tristis | reverse complement strand
GTAGGCTACAAGTCTGTGGTCATCTTCAAGGCAAAAAACTGTCCTTTTTTATTTTTTATTTTTGATTTTTGATTTTTGATTTTTGATTTTTTTTTTTTTGTCTCTTTCCCTGTGTTGATGTGCGCAAATGGAGCTCGCAGGTAAACTGACTTGTGTCTGTTTTGAAGTTTTTCATAAATTAACCTTGAATTCATACGGTTTTCATGAAGAATAGAGGACTTAAATTAATCTTCTAAGTTTTAATAGAAACAAAGCTTTCTATTAGATCGATGGCCAAAATTTCCACAACAAAATTTCCCAAAGGAGGATTTTCGTCTCAAACTCTAACGCACCATATTTACATGAGAATATAATAGAGACTTGCCATTACAAATTAAATTGGAGTTCTTGTAAACCCTAAAAGTATAGCGTTGGGGTTATGTACACAATCATGTATATCATGGTGGGATGTATATAATTATCTCTTACACATAAAAATATTTTATAGACCAACATAATTAATGTTAACCACATCTATATAACTCACGGAGACAGCACGTACTATTTGTAAACGCCAAAAATATTTTCATAATCAATACAAGATTATATTGATTGCACCAGTTAAATTAATTGCATATTTCTCAAGAACTAAGTAGTGTCCATGGCCACTAATATAAATATACATGCAAGAATCATCGCCTTGCAGTTAACCTGAACTACTCCCTTAATAACAGATGTATAGCATACTTTTCTCTAAACACACAATTAACTTGTTTGATAGGGTTTTGCCCTCCCTTTATCATACATCACAAATGCATACAAGCAATGGAACCGTAAACAGTCAAATGATAAACATAGCAATTTTGCCAATTGACTGCTTAATTGTGCAAAAGGCGGCATTATACGTAACACTAGAGGAATCTTCACGGCAAGGCATGAGGATAGGTCAAAGGCATCACATCATATAAATTAGTTTCTGATGGAATGAAAAAGACATACGATAGACTCGTTATATTTCCTATGCAAGTTGAGGGTCATAAGAAATCAAGACTCATTTTGCAGATATTGATATTTGAAGTATTAGACAAGTTAAAAAGAAAATTTTGATAAAGATGGATAGCTACAAATCTTGTGATTGACAGTTCTTCATGAACATCAAAAGCTCCCTTTCTAGTAACAAAAAATTCATGATTAATTGTTGCAAGAATATAACGGCTCCACTACTGATAAGAAATCACTAAAATACAAATTAATATGAACCCTAGAAATGCAGCAAAATCCACTATATATAAAGTGGATTTTAAAAAGAATTAGTTATTTAACATCCCATGAAAAACAACCTTGGCTAATTAATTTGGATGTTCTTGATTTTAGTTAATCTCTTTTACAATTATTGAACTTCTGTGGCAAGATTTTCTGTCTTAAACATGTATACATGTAATTAACTAATTAACTAGAACTTACAGACAACAAAATAAGTGCTAATCTTAACAAATTCGAAGTAGAATTTGCCCAAAAAGAGTTGACTGTGGTCGAGACCTACACCCTGCTGGACAGTTTAGCTCGAGAATATGTGAAGAAAAAAACTCTTTAGCTAAATATATCTCTCTCTGTGTGTGTAGGCGTATGTTTTTTCAGTTTAATTATATATGTTTTATTAAGAGTGATGATTTATAAAGGTTGGCTGATTAGGTGATGAATAAATAAAATTATCTGCTTGGACCTGTGAAACATGATTTCTGTGTATTGATCAATCTGTTTAGGAATCAAGAGAAGTCACATAGCTCTAAAACCAATAACATTCTTTGGTATGAGCACACGACGAGGGCTGTGGTTGCCCAAAATCTAGCTCTGTGAGATTTTGTCTTATTTGTTGACATGACTAATTATTAGGGTTTCCCATTACAAGTTAAGCAATATGGTTGGGGTTCACCATACAAAAATTATAATTTTAAGTCACCAACATGCATGTTCAAACTTTGCTTCATGTTATCTACAAAAAGCCCTATATATATATATATTCTTTCCTGCAAAAAAAATAATAATAATAATAAATAAAGCCGTATATATTAATTCTTCTCATGACTAGGTCCATATTCATTAATTTATTATCATTTTCCCAAGTGAAACGCTGCTAGGTGAATTTTAGACTTCATATTTGTAGTCTTCAGATTTAAATTATACAAAAGCACAAGCAAGGCATGATTGGTACCTGCAAAGCAGAACATATATCATACTCCTTATCAATAGCTCAAGTTACAGACTCTTAATAAGCAACATCCAAAATATTCATAGGATCCAAAAATAATGTTTCCCTATATTCTCACAGAATATACAAATATATTTAATATAGGTAGTACTTTTAGCTAAAAATTTCATTTTCATATCTCAAAAAAGAAAATGAAATTCATTTGCAGGAACCAATATTTGAGTTAAAATAAAAATTGCTTTTCTAGAGAGCAAGTTTAGCATACAAACATCTTTGTATTGTTTTTGGACAATATAATTAGTCCATGAAAACTTGTAAACCTTTTTTAGGAGCAACCTTGACATAGTTAACAACTTAACAACTTATGAATTACTTACTATGGCGGTAGACCAAGGGTGATGAGACCTCAAGTGAGCAGCCCTTACAAGGAATAGGAGATCCTGAGTTTGAGTCTTTACTCCTCTCCAAAGTTCCCTCATTGTATTAAAAAAAAAAAACTTACCATGATGTAAATATCAAAAAACAATAAGTTTCTCTAGAACTAATAATAGTATAGTTCCTTGTGGGTAATGCCGTAATTGCACAAGAACAATAATATTACTTGAAGGACTTGTCAATATATATACAACCCTAACTTCCAGGCAATGGTCAAGAACCTTGTAGCTTAAGACCCATAGTTGGTGAGAGTTTCAAATTTACATTTATCCTCCTTTTCCTTTCCTTCTTCCCATTTAAATTCCCAATTTGTTGCTCACATCAAGCAAACTCCATTTTCAATTCATCTCTTTTCATATTTCGAAATTCATGTAAAATTTACCCTCTAAAAAACCCTTTAATTAATCCTTCATGCACGTAAGCAAAAAAAAAAAATCTCTTTAGTTTCTCTTTTTCTAGCTTGAATCTTTTCACATGATATCCAGTAGGTGGTAGACAACCCTAATATTTGAGAACCGTATTAGGGTTTTTTTCCTTTTTTTTAAATTCTTTTCGAAATTCTTGAGTGTTTTGCTAAGACAAGAATTAAAACGACCATTTGATTTAATTAGTAGCAAGCAATGGAAGGATCAGGTGAAATGAAAGAGGAAACCATGCCACCGGGGTTTCGGTTTCATCCCACTGATGAAGAACTCATCACATATTATCTGGTAAATAAGATCTCAGATGCAAATTTTACAGGAAAAGCTATTGGCGATGTCGACCTCAACAAGTGTGAGCCGTGGGATCTCCCAGGTATATATGGGCTTTACTACTTGAAATTTTGCTTCTATTGAAGCTTAATTTTTCATATTTATATATACATAAATCTGGATGAAATTTGTTGAGTACATAGCTAGGGTTACATGCATAAAGCTAGGGTTCCGTTAAAGATGCTGAGATTGTTTAACTTTCTTGATGTTTTTTATGGACAGATCTTCTGTTATTCATACCGTAGATTGTCGTTTTAAGAAGAGAAAGATTGAGGGGAAAATGCTATTTGTTTTCATAAATTTGTGATTTTCATCCTAATTATTATTTATGCTGCTTAATTACTTTGATAAATAGCATAATTATACCAATATTTTAAGGAAAACAATAACTTGCGATCCCTAATTAATTGTACTAAGGTTTTCCAATCAAATTTACGTTTTTCCTGAAAGTTTAGATATTCAAGAACATAGTCATTTCTTGTGGTATTGATTTGGCTAAAATTCAAATTTCTCAACAAACTCAAAGAATTCTCTTATCTAGCTAGAACCTATCTTGAGATCAATTTCTTCTTTTTTTCTGTATTTTCTTGGGGAATAGGTAAGGCAAAGATGGGAGCTAAAGAGTGGTACTTTTTCAGCCTTCGTGATCGGAAATATCCAACTGGAGTGAGAACTAATCGCGCCACCAACACCGGATACTGGAAGACTACAGGAAAAGACAAGGAGATCTTCAACAGTAACACCTCGGAGTTAGTGGGGATGAAGAAAACTTTAGTGTTTTACAAAGGAAGAGCTCCCAGAGGAGAGAAATCCAACTGGGTTATGCATGAATATCGTATTCATTCGAAATCGGCCTATAGAACCAGCAAGGTAAACTTGTTTTAATTTCTTGCCTAACAAATCCTTCAGGTTCAATTGTTTCCATTAATGGAGATAATTTATATCTTAAAAATTATTGTTAAATAGATATGATTTCTTGTTCTGCTTGTTTCAATAAAGCTTGACCTAATTTATTTATTTATTTATTTATTTTTGGTTCTTTTTCTTCTCCCTCCAGCAAGATGAATGGGTGGTATGCCGTGTGTTCCAGAAAAGTGCTGCAGGGAAAAAGTACCCTTCAAACCATTCAAGAGCTGTGAATCCCTATGCTTATAATAATCTTGATTTAAGCCAAATTCCCATGTCCACACAAATGGTGCAGCCTGATAATTTCCAGTTCCCGGTAGGACGGAACTATATGAGTTTGACAACGGCCGAACTACAAGAGTTCAATAAAGCTTTTAGATCAGGTGGCTCAACTAGTGTCAACATGTCAATCCTACCACACCCAGGTAACTACGGTGTGGTTGGCAGCAGTGGGGCGGGAGGAGAAGCAGGCATTTTCACCATCTCCGGCTTGTATCTAAACCTCGGCAGCGGTAGCGGCACTTCCCTGGCCCAGCCACCGATCATGAGGGCACCGCAACAGCCTCAACCGGCTATGAACCCACAAGATGTAACCTCAGCCATGTTGACTGATGGTGGAGGTTATGGAGGGGACATGAATAATGCAAATGCAATAATAACAGGTTTATAGCCATGGATAATTGTGCTGATATAGATAACTACTGGGCTACATATTAGTTTTTATGAAGTAGATTTGGGGATCAGATCTTATATGTGGCGACTCAATTGTATGATAAGATCTAAGTAGGGAGAATTTGAACTAGTTTTTGCTTCGCTACCACTGGATGCTGCTTTTGAATATCGTTCACATAGCCACTGGATATGTTGAAGCTACAATTTTAGTGGTTGCTGTTTGCTAGACTGAATTTTATTAGCTATATAGATCGAATTACTATGTTTTCATGGAGATCTAGTCTAGTATTATTATCAAACAGGTTGTTTAGATGTTTTGTTCTACCGATTAACTTTGCACTCGATCAGAGTTCAGAGAGCATTGATGAGGCTCAGACGTGTGCTCTTCCGATCTGAAGCAATTCTGGTTTCGAAGAAGTGGGCTTAACTTTTGCATGGAATAATACAATTTATCTAGACTCGAGACCGGTTGTCATTTCCTTATGAGCTCTCAAATAAATTAACGCTCCCATATATTTATGCATCTTCACTCATTCATCAATATAGTGCTGTCAGCTAGACTGGAGAGATAAATAGCATTACTCTTTTGCATGCGGCGTCCCTTTTAGGCCACGACCCCAATTTTTGAGGTAGCTCGACGAGACAAATTAAACTAGTTGTTTTGCCACTACTAATATTGGATTTTTCCCAAATTACGTCGTGCTTTTCTAGTTACGAGTCATTTCTTTACTTTATACGTTCTTAATTAGTTTTGTTTTGTGTTGGACAATTCTTAATGGGCCGACTCATTTAAAGTTAGCCTGTTTGAGCAATTTATTTATTCTTGTTTTTAGTCATTACCTACCATGTAGGGTATCGGACCGTCTGCTAAAGTCTTTCTCTATTATAGGGTCCACGGCTACTCTTGAATAAGAGTAACTTCTTGAGAGTTGTTAAATGCATTCAAAATATGGGCGTTTTAGACATTATTTTGAGTGTTATCTGATTTCTAATGTTGAGACGTGAATTCGGATTTGTGTTCTCTTTATCGAAAGCTTCGAAATCATATATTTATTTCCCAAAATGATAGTAGGGTGAATGAGAAATTGAATATCAAAATTTGTCTTAAGAAGTGGCTTCAGTTTGGAAGATATTGTCCCACATTGGAAAATAGTAATCTAATGACTTGGTTAAATATGCTTACATATTTGTAATAGCTTAATTGTGTAGCTGATAGGCTTTCTCTTGCGTGTACACCCGCATAGGGTACAAATCATGAATTAGAAATACACTTCAAACCATTAAACTTGTATGCGAGTATGACCTGCGTACACAAATGGGGACTGGAAATGGACGCCTAATCTAACCGAGTTTTGCTAAAATAAGTTACGAAATTTTAAGACTTAATCCATGTGCTAGAATATGAAGAGTCGTAACTAGTGCGATTGTTGATATTCCTGCCATTCAACTCTAATGAATTCACGTCTAACTTTTGACATGCTTTGTTTTGCCTTTGGATTATACGTATTCTCTACATTTTTCATTCTTAAACCTCCTCCTCATGATACGGCTCAAGCACTGTTTTGGTTCGCCAAGGTAGGAATTTCGTAGCTCTATTCCAGCGTTGTTCCTGTAGGTCTTGACCGTTGTATCATGGGAAATAGACGTCCAGCATGTTGGGGATGAATTTGTTTTAAGGACATTGTGTCAAACACAAGCCTTAGTTGATTGTTTCTTGCACTACCGGTTTCTGTTTTCTTTCTATTTCTTACTACAGTTTCTGTTTTTCCTTCTGTTTCTTGCTCTTCCGATCTTGTTTTCTTTCTTTTTTTACTGCAATTTCTATTTCGATCTTTCTAACAAACTGTAGGTGCGCCTACATTAGCTTTCATGCACTCATAATCAAGTAGTAGATGGAGTGTCGAGAGTATTTATTGTTGTGTTATTTGATTAGACTAAAAATTCAAGATCGGAAGGAAAATGTAAATAAATAAAAGCCTCCCAGAGATCGCTCAACCAGTAAGAAAAGACTCCGTGCTCTATGCACGCAAGTTATCTTAGGAAGAAACTGAAATAACACTGGTAGAGACCCATCCCTAGTGTGACGAGAACTCTCTTTTTAACTGAAAGTGAAACAGGAATAGACAGAAGTCACTCTAGAAAAAGTTTTTAATGCCATCGGTTAATTACTACCACTATAGTATGAGCTTCTGGTGTGACGAAATGAAAGAACATGGCAGAAGAGAAGCTCGGGGTGTACATTTATACACAAGATATATCAAAACACATATTATATATTTAAAACAAAGAAATTGGTGAACTAATCACCTATATGTCCCGCAAATGCCACCTATGCTATACAAATTTCCACTACTCAAAATTCAGAAGATTATTTTATTTCAAAATAGAAATTGATTGAAAGAGGCGTATTTGCAAAAGTAACAATAGCAGGGATAACCTAGAGATTTCAAATGTACCGCAGTGAATTGGAATTTTAGCATTATCTAATAAAGCTTCACCCTTTTTTGCATCTTTAATGACTGGTTATGTCAGGATCACCAACATTCAAAAATATATTTTAGAAAATTTGGTGAAATCTACAAAACAAGCATCGGAATGTCATATGTAACAGCAGAAAGTAAAAGAAAATTACACCAGACTGGCGGACAATACACAAATTGCTAGGCTACTCATTCGAACTACATATGGAAATATTCCAAAAATAGAATCTTCTATTGCCATACTGTGCCTTCCCAAATGAACTGGAATTTGCAAAAAGATTCACAGCAACAGCTGACTTCACAAAAGAGAGTTCTCAAGTGGAAAAAGATCAAATCCATCTGCATAAACAACACGGGAAGAAGATAGTGAAAAGCTGTTCTGATGTACCACATAAGTTCAAAAAATTTTAAAAGACAAAATAAGTAAATCGAACACGCCAACAAGCAAGATATGCCAGGAAGCTCGGCTTCTCTCGTGAGCTAAGGCAGAAGTATTCATTACTAATTGCTTGGAAAAATAAATTGCTGAGTCTCTTCCAGTAACCAAGAAAATGCCTAAAACAGCAAGTCTTGTTTGAAACAATTGAAATGGCTATATACATTCTTTGCCAATTTTTTTTTTTTTAAAAAAAAAAAAAACCCAGAACCACCTTAAACTCTACTTCAGAAGATAAACAAAAAAATAAAAAAGAAAAAAGAAACAGTTGTTCAGACAATTTAGTCGTGAGTATTCATAATCATGTATTCATCCTGCCTTTTCCTCAATATTGCTGTGGGTAGCAATTGTCGTAAACTGACTCAAGCTAGACAAGATCCTTTGCAGCTTGACTATATAAGGCTAACACAATGAGTAATTATATTGACTACCACTAGCGATACCATCTTTAGCTTTAACGATAACATGTGACCACGTGACATGGTCAATTTAGGGGTGTGCCCAAAAAGAAAAGGGGGAACCCGGTCAGTCCAACCGGGAACCAGACGGGACAGGCCCGGTCAGGTTCGGTCCAATTTTTTGCTTCAGAAATTTCCGTTTTGGGCTTCTTCCCAAGAACCGGATGGGTTTTGGTCCAGTTCTCGGACTCTACTTCCAAGCTAGGCAAGACCTGGACTGCCTATTTTTTATTTTCTGTTGTGGCCCAAAATAAACCAAAAGCTAAATCCAAAATTTTAATTTATGAGTCAATACATTGATCAAATCTGAAATCCCCTGATCGTCTTCTCGTCTTGGCTCGGCTGCCACTGTCGGCTTCCTCAACGTCTTCTCCCCTCACCTTAGCCGCCAGTCTGCTCTCTCTTCTCTACAGTCTTCAGTCTAAATACTGGCTACTGCGTTGAGGGACACTGGCATCGAACAGCGGATGGACAAAGACAGCATTGGACAGCAAACTCTCAATTCTCTTGGCTAATGGCTTTATTGTTCAGTATTGATTTTTAAGGGTGTTTAATGTTACTACAATCTCCCGCATTGATATAAGATAAGATTTATGCTTAACCGAAACTGAAAATTTCATGTTTCCTCATCTGGGGTTCTATAGCTTTTAAATTTCTTGAAATAGGTTTTCCTGAAGATGCTTGCTTTATGGTCAATTTTTGTCTCCTTCTATGGGCCTTATCTGTTTTGTATTCTATTCATTTACTATTAATGTTACTACAATGTCCCGCATTGATATAAGATAAGATTTATGCTTAACCGAAACTGAAAATTTCATGTTTCCTCATCTGGGGTTCTTTAGCTTTTAAATTTCTTGAAGTAGGTTTTCCTGAAGATGCTTGCTTTATGGTCAATTTTTGTTTCCTTCTATGGGCCTTATCTGTTTTGTATTCTATTCATTTACTACCTCCGTCCACAAAGATGGTCCGATTTTCCTTTCTCATCCATCCTAAAATATAGTCCACTTTTCTATTAAAAAAGTAGTTGGAATATTAAATTTCTTTTATGCCCCCATTTTGTAGAGAGCCAAACCCACTCTCTACATTAAAATGTTAAAATAGTACGTGTCGTCCTCAAGCTTGAATTTAAGCGTTCAAATCTTTAGAACTACCGAGCATCATAAATTCTTAATTTTAAAGTTAGGGGAAGATGCTCTTAGAAACAATGTAATTCCTTCCACAATCCACAACCATTCCAACAGATTATAGTTGGCTCTGAATTCTGATCGCATCTCTCACTCTCCAAACTCACAATAGCTAGGGTCCACTGGCGAGAATCTGATAATGGACGCTAGTGATAACCATTTGGTATTAGTTCTAATTTTAACCCATCTTTTAAGGGAGCTAGTGTAACCCATATATGAAGAAAGATTTCTTTCATGACCAGCCACTGACTTCACAACAGGATCCAATATTTATTGTACAAGATTAATTTCTCCACACTCTTCACAACCGCTTCATTTGCTATTTAAAAAGTAAGTGTATTAGCTTAGTGGACAAGTTACTTGCGCCTAGCGTCATTGGACTTTTGACCCCTCCTATGCATCCCACACTGCTCAAACCCAACCAATAAGAGGGCATTCACATAAGCATGTATATGCCCATTCGTCAGTATATGCCCATTCGTCAAATACATGTATCTAAATTAAATGCATAAGCATAAATGAAAATATATAAAGGATCTCAACAGCATTATGTGACTTTGCTTAGAAGTTTAGTAACATACCTTCCATCATAGTATAGGATCACAGATACCAACTTTACTTGTCTGGATGTCCACGTTTGCCCTTCCGACGTGAATGGCTAGTGTTGCCATTTCTAATGGGCTTTTTAGCCTTTTTACTGCAATATGTATAAAAAGTTTAGTTCCCAATGGATGAAAGAAACTCTAAAATGAAGCATTCAGATTCACCTTATTTTTATTGTAAATAAATTTTTGGAAATAATTGTCGATCAACAAGTAGAAATCAAAAAGGTAAACGACTAACCAGAAGACCGCCGAAAAAAGTTTGAATAAGATAATGACGGGCAAAGCCAGCACAGCAGAAGCCTGCCACGTAAAAATAAGTGATACATGGTTCTTGGTGGTGTAAAATTGGAGGAAAGGCCATAGATTAGCAAAACTTACAACAAACCAAATGAGCTCTTTCGTTGCAAGAGGTCTTGTAAGTTCGTGACTCTTCAGTTTTACTTGCACAGTGTCTTGAACCTTTGCAGCAATATAAAAAAGCATATTGGAAAATTGCAATATGAACCAGATATGGTATTTGTAAAGGTCGGGTACAAGGATGGCATTGATCTTGTGGTGGCTTTCAGGTTTAGATGGATCTATATTTTCTATTAAAAATTCTAGAATTCTTTCACGGTTAAGCAACAAATGAGCAAGGATCAGTTCTCTACCGAGTTGCAGAAGCAATTAAAATTTTACAGATGAAGAACAACTTCGAACGTAACCTCCAGCAGACATAAATCACAGTAATATCAATTGGGCACATGGGAGGTAATGGTCATTCAAATGCATCCGATCTAAAGAAAAACAGAAAAGGCGTACAGGATCTGAATGTATATAATGCTACCATACCTGATGGTGGTATACTGTTGTAGACTCAAGGAATTTCCCGTAAGCATGAACTACCTTCTTTGTATAGGGTTTTAGAGAGGTTCGGATTTTATCAACATGAGGTCTTGTGGTAGTCGCAACCTGATCAATATATGGCTTGCTGAATTTCCTTAGCTCCTGCAATTTGATTGAGTTTACTTCACAGAGAGAGAGAGAGAGAGAGAGAGAGATTTGAGTATGTGAATATCTCACTTGAAAATAAGGATCAGCAATTTCCTGAACTCGGATGATATGTGGAGTCATAGTGTTCTTGGCCACTTCGTATATCTCAAGAGTTTTTGTAGTTACCGTTTTCACATGTGGTTCGGCATTAGTTTTCACTATTATCCACTGTTCCCTTATAGCAGGGATCCATCTCTTCACACCAGATGGATAATCATCAATACAAAATAGATTCAAATTCACAGGAAATAATTAAACAAGCAAATCCAAGCAACCATGCAATCTCAAAGTGAATGCCAACTAAAAGTCGAAATGCTACTACTTGCACTTGCAACTTATGTATTCCATATTGTTAGATCAATAGCGATGCAACAAAAAATATGACCAAAAGATGCTTTAGGGAATGTAAAGTAGGCAATCAACCGGAAGTAACAGCTTAATTCTAAGTGCATGCTACAACCCAGCAGTTCCCTAACATCAACTGAGAAAACTCATACTTAGAGATGATTATGCAAAGCTCACTTACTGTTTTCATGGTTTCAACATGTGGTGCAGCCCATTCTTCAACTTGAGCCTTCTTCTCGATTGCCTACAACAATAAGAAAGGAAGAGGCTACTAAAATGAAGTCTGAAGTCGATCACGCAGCATTTCTTAATTCCTTCATGAACAATTGTACATAAACAATGTCAACGGGAAGCTCAATGTAACTTAGACACTTGCCTTTTGTATTGCCAACTCCAAGGCAGGTCTTCCATGTATATTCCAGTTCTTCTCCAGAATTGACTGCAAATAACAAACTAAGTCAAAAGTTACAGGAAAAGGAGGCTGACATACAAACTGCAAATGAATAGGAAACAACACCTGGTAATGAATAAAACGAACTGCAAGCCAAGGTGGAAGCCAGGCACCATGAACCTATTTGCATATCAAACAATGGAATAAGGCCATATTATACCCAAGCACAAAGTAAGAGAGTATGAAACAACATGACTTGTCAAAGGAAATAAATGTCAAAATTTTGAGCATTAACTCCAGACATAAGAATGTTGACCAGTGACCGCAAATATTTTGGGTAAGAACAATTTGCAAATGCATATAAGACACGGCTTGTGCAAGTAAAGAAAAAGAATGGGCATATACATAAAATGCAGATATGCACTGTAGAGCATGAAATGAGCAAGGAAACGCTTCAACTGGAATTTTATTGTGCCATGCTCTTCTACAAGTGCCTGCTAGTAAATGCCTAATTATTTGAAAGATTATAGCTGAATATTTTATGAAATGTCTCCGCAGAAAACCCAATGGTAACCGGCAAGTAGACACTTTATATGAACAAACTAAAGGAGAAATTGAATGTCCAAATTAAACTCCATGGTCATTAGTCTCCATTAGGTATGCCTATTTGAATATGCTCTAAGTTACCACAGAAAGCCTACCTCCATCAACTCCTTAGTCTTGGACATAAATTCATTCTTTGCCTTCATTAATTCCTCCTACATGGCATTTCATAAATAAAGAAAACACAATCAGTTATACCAACCAAATGTATAAACAAACTTAACAAGTATTTGAAGCATTAGCAATATACCTCGGCAATCTGAAGAGCTCTCTCAGTTTTGCGTAACTTCGTTTTCTGTTCATCAATTACCTTTTTAAGCTGCAAACAGAATTGAAGCATCCCATACACAAACATTAAATGAGAATGAGATGAAAAAACTAGATAGAACCACAGATAGAGATAAACAAAGTTTCTGTATTTTGTTTTCCCAAAGTCACCCAAAGGCTGTACACAAAACAGAAAATACTTCACGATGTGACTGCATTATATATTTCATAATTTTAGCTTTCAATCTTAATACTTCATTGTATCTCTTGAAAAATTTAAGCAGAATTGTCCCTCTTTTTAAATGTGTCACATTAGTCATGTCCTCATGTATCACAGATACCACATTTGCTACGATTATTAGGAAATCTTTTTTAATATAATAAACATTAAGCACATGAAGGTCAGTAAGCATGGATAAATGAATCATCTCTTTCACATCTGCCTAGACTATCGACGGCCATATTCCATATTTAAACTGTCAATGCTCAAAACCACTTTGTTTACCACATTCCAGATGACTTTAGGCTGTCTTATTCCCTAGATCTAAAACTAACATCAGTTCTGTCAAGTTTTCCAACATGCAAAAAAACTACTCTAACTATGGCCAAGCCATGTCATCCAGAGTAATTTTTCTTTAATAAACAAAGACAACAATCATCATTATCTCGGACTCTAGATTAAGAAATATGAATGAAACTCAAAGTCATTGTTATGAGTATACTATAGTTTACAGACGCTGTAGACAAAGAATAAACTTACACTCGCAATTTTAGTGCTTAACTCATCTTTCTTCTTTACAGCTTCATTTGTTCGGGCTTCTAAACTTTCCTTTTCCTTATCTTTCACTTGAATATCTGATTTGAGTTTCTCTACCAGCTTTTCTAGTTCTCCAGCTCGTGCGTGTGCCTTCCCCACCTGTTCCTCAGCAGCTAATGTTCCCTTTTTCTAACAAACAAAAATCACAAGTAATGAGTATGCACATATCAAAATCATCCATTTATCTACCAAACAAGTCATTGTCATGAGCAGAAAAAACGAACATAACAATAGAGTTTAGGGATTTAATGCCTCACTTGTAGAGAACCAATTTCATTCTGCAATGATGTAATGCTGTTTGATTTTTCCTTGATTATCTTCTCCTTTGTGGCAATCACCTCATCTTTGCCTTTTATTTCTCGAGTTTTCTCCTCAATTTGAGATTCTATTAAAGCATTGGAAATGTATGAGAAAAATAGAGAAATATAATTATAGTCCACTGTTATATACTTGCATTATCACCACATTTGATGTAATTGAGTTTTCACGTTAAAGTTCAGCTCCAACAGTGCAAGATGCAGCATCCTTTGGTCTTGAAAAAACAACTATCTTTCCACTGAACAATGTGCATATTTGACAAATTTAATTGAAGACTTGAAGTAAAAGATGAAAAGACCTAAGCTACCTTTACAAAATATACTTTTCCAGATCAATTGTTTTGCAGACTGAACATATATAATATTAAAGAGTCAATCTTGGCACCCACCTTGTGCACTTCACAACTACACCAATGCCACTTGGATCTCCAAGTATACTCAACCACACAAACATAAAATTCAGAAACCAATATATTAGATATATGTTAGTTCTAAACCCACAAGACCATCTGACGGAAGAACAGCAATGCCCCTAATTAGGTCTCGGACCAGAAGAAAGACAATTTTCAACCCGTCACACCCCAAAGAAGGGTCTATCTCCAGAAACTTCCATGCACTTACACGACATATTAGCAAGACGCAATTTCTCTGCATATACCTAAAAGTTCCCCCCCCCCTTCCAAAAAAAAAAAAAAGAGAGAGAAGAGAGAGAAAGAAAATTATTAATCACCGACGGTAGGGAGACGTTTCTCCCCCAGTTGGCCCAATACGTCTGTCGTCAAAAAGTTTCGTATCAAATGTTCATCTTCTCCAATTGCTCGTTCAATCCTCTTCAAATCACTTTTCCCTTTCAATCCCTCTTCTCCAACTGCCTCCTTTTGTCATTTTTACTTCATTTCAATTAGCAACAAGAACATACGGTCCGTCGAATTCACCGAGGAGAAACAGCCGTATAGTAGTAATAATAATTTGACTCATTCATTTTTGCACTTCTGCTCAAACAAAGTTTTGCAAGTCCACTAATAATCTTCAAATCCCATTAATTAGAACTATTCAAAACTCAGAGAAAAAAAAAACAAATAGCTTAATACATAGAACTGCCATTAACTTCGTATTGGTAGTTGCTGGTTTTAAAACAATAAAAAGGATAAATTTTCTGAGCTCACTAACCAAGCGTATGGATCTTAGATTTCAGCTTTTCCAGCAAGACGGAATCAGAACCATCCGATCTGGGCACTTGAACTTCATCGTCAACAGCGGACACTGATGCATCACCATCGGCTCTGATGTGGGTGGAGATTAGGAGAAGAAAAACACTCAGTATGAACAGTTTTAACGCCGCCATACAGCCACGAAACGAGGCTCCGGCGCTCCTCCGATCTATAATTTTTTTCGGATTCTTGTTCGGACTTTTTCTTGGACTGGAATCAGGATTCTACAGGTTCTTGGGGAAACCCACGTCGTGCACGGGAGACTACAAAGTTATACTGAGAAAAATCGAAAAGGAAAATCTTTCTTTTGTTGATATGGGCACGTCGGCAAAAGCTTCTTGTAAGTGTTCTGAATTGACAACAATAACCTTCATGTCCAAAAACTGATGAAGTGGACTCTGAAAAATATTTAAATACTACTCCATTCTTTTTTTTTTTTTTAAAAACCAAATACTACTCCATTCAAATAAATAAATAAATAAATAACTAGCACTGCTTAATTAGAATTTAAGGCAAGTAAATATTGGGTTTCCATTTTGACTTGGGTTCTTGCATTTATTTTTCAATTTTCTATGTCTACTAGTAAAAAAAAATGTCAAGAATCTGCAATGAATGAAATAAGATAAGTGTGTGTAAGAAGTCCTAATCAAAAAACAAATTAGGCCAATGTATCTACTTGCTAGTTTTTCATTTATTTGAAATATTGAATTCGATACTCCTAGAGTACTAGAAATTTTCTCGTATTTTTCTTTGACTAAAAATATCAAACTTCAATATTCTTACTAGAAATTTGTTAGAAATAAACATTTCGATTTTCTCTTTCCAAGCCTTTTTAAGAAAAACATCACAATGTAAAGCGTATATTAAAATTATGTCAAGAGAAAATGAAGTTTTAAATATAGCTGGTTAGAATCCCAATTGACTTAACATATACATTTATATTCGAATATTTATTCTATGTGTATTTTATTAAAATCACATTTTCTCATGAAATATTAGGTCACATACGACATAATGGGTAGTCAATCGATCCTACTGCAGTTATCTAGGTGGTATTTTGAGATTGAAGAGATCAAATTCCTCCCGTAACACACGAAAGTGAGTTAGCATTCTCTACATATTTAAATACGTAATGACTATCTTTAATTATTGTTGATTGTTTGTGAGTGAAGTTGAATAAAATATGACTATCATCTATTTTCCTATCCATTTAATAAGGATTTTTAGGTGCCAAGTCGGAACCAGAAATATATAGTGTCTTCATCTTTTTTCTTTTTTTAAACCCCAGTATCTTCATTTTTTATTTTAGATATTTTTTCAAGTGTTAGGAGAGAACATCATATATAATTTTTATCTTTATTTGTTTAGAAAATGGCATAACTTTAATTAAAAATATAATGATATGAAGGAGTAGTTACCAACTTGATTTCCAACAGAAGCCAGGAAAAAAAAAAGGTAAATCATTTTATCAATATCATCTTAATTACCTAATTTTGTATTCTTAGGGTTCAACTTAATAACTATAGTTACATAAGTAAATATAATCGATAGTGATAGAATGCTATCTTTTTGCGTACTTAGGTTAGTTGTCCAAACCCATAAATGTATGAAATACTTAGGTTTAGGTTAGTTGTCCAAATTCCAAAACATAAGTGCAAATTTACAAAATGAAAATACTAATAAAAAGTAATGTTTGATTCGGCTAATTCGGTAGGGGTAGTTGGGAGTTTGATTGCTTGCACGTGTCTCTTTCTGCATTCATTTAATTTTTTTTTTTTTTTTAGATATATTGCATTTGAGCGCACCCCACAAAATTAAGAGCAATTATAAGGGACATGAAAATGAGATATTATTAAGTGACATTATCATGTGACACACATCATTGGATGATGATTACATGACTACTTTTTTATCATCTAATATAAGTGTGCCACATAAAAATATCACCTAATAATATCTCTTTTTCATGTCTCTTTAAAATTTTTCCAAAATTAATACTCATTTTTAGGATCACAAGAAATTTTCCTATTAGTAATTCACGCCAAATTTTGTATCATTCTTTCATATCAAGTCAATCACCCGAATCTTTCCATCGACACAAGGTAATCTTCATAAAAACAAAGTGATTGGTATATTTTGTGCAACGTATTTATTTAACTTAGAAGGTTGAATACGACGTCTAAATATTGTTTCATATATTTGATTCTATTTAAAAATAGGTGGTGACATTTGGTAAATGATGGTTGCTAAGTTTTTTTTATTTTATATTAGTGTTAGACTATTACTAACCCAACAATTTGTTTATTACTACTATAATAACTAGTCAAGGATGGCTACTCTCAGGGGAAAAATAGTCAAGGATAGAGGCCATTAGTTAAACTAGTGTTTTGGAAAAGAGTTGCGGTTGGCTGGCTTAAATTACAGGGCCATTACCCCCGTGATTTTCTATGGGGCCAACACCTAATGTTATCCAGTCATGTAGCAATTTAAGTTCCGTAAAGAGGGAGATGAGGTTTCTATAGCCAAACCGATTACCCCGCACCACCCCATCCTTCTCCTTCCCCTTTTAATGTATTATTTCTTCTTCACTTGTGTCGTCATCAATGAAGAGACAAGTTCATTAATTTTCCTCGCCTACTGAATAATAACTATCAGATTCATGAAGAAAATGATTAGGAGTTGTGCTTTTTCCCCCTTTTCACATACCTTTTAGTTCGGATTTCGCTTTTGTGTGGTTTTTCTTTGATTTTATTTTTGTGGGAAGAGGATTGTGGTTGGACCATTGTCCCCGTTTAATTTTGGCATTATTTCGTACCTATGATACGATGATAACGAGCATCAATGATTGTATAGAGACGGTTAACTAATAAGGTTCATAATGATAGCATTCGTAGTTTAATAAACGTGAACGTCCATTTAATGGAAAACGCAATTGCATTAA
This sequence comes from Nyctanthes arbor-tristis, assembly GCA_963692815.1. Lineage (NCBI taxonomy): Eukaryota > Viridiplantae > Streptophyta > Magnoliopsida > Lamiales > Oleaceae > Nyctanthes > Nyctanthes arbor-tristis. The sequence continues at coordinate 49,896 of CAVNYN010287808.1, read as the reverse complement.
TGTTCAGTCGAGTGATAGAGGTCCAGATAGATGGTTGGGTGTCTGTAACGAGTGGCAAAGCAATCGTGGTGGCGCCGTGGCGGCATTTGAAGTATTATATATAGCAAAATTGACACATATCACAACTGTAGTAAATACATGGATTTTTGGGGAGAATCGTGGGTTTGGGGAGGCCCGTTCAAAAGTATCACAAACAATTCTGAAGTATCATGGACAACTTCCGTATACCATAAATAGTTCTCTTACGTGTCAAGTTTACCATCTTCACGTGTGCTCTTCCGATCTGGGCATGGAGTGGGGTAAGGATGGAACTCCACTTCTCATCCTGCCCCTAGACAAATGTGCTTTCCTTATTCTTCCAACATGAAGTAGAAAAAACTGATTAGAGAAGAAGGGATTTTTTTTCCCCGCGTAAATGAAACTTGAAATTGGTAAAAGATATAATGAAACATTTTGTTTGCGGAGTTGATGAGGTTCATTGTTTGTTTAGTTTTTCTTGATGTGTCATTCAATATATGGTTTCAAAATTTGAGCAAATTTGGCACTTGGCAAAATGATAATTTTTTTAATTGAAGTTGTAAACTTAAATAAAAAGATGAAATCCCTTAAATAAATAAAAAGATGAAGTTGTAATATTGTATGCCACTATGGGTTAACTTGGTGATTAATCAAGTTATGCAATGATTTATTTATTTTATCCCAACTCCCAAAAAGAAAAAATAAAGGGATGGATGATCCTTTCTCCCTTACACCCTGACACTAGGGCTCTGTAACGTACTTATACCTTCAAAAGGCGGAAAAAAAATCATATAAACATTGTGTCTCGCAAGGAAATTGGCAGCTGGCCTATGCCTTCAAAGAAAATAAAAAGATGAAATATAAATTATATTTTACTATATTTTTGAAAGACAATTATATTTTACTATTAAAAGAACTTTGGGTTAATTTCACAAATCGCCCCCAATCTTTGAGTTACGAACCAGTTTCATTGGTAACCTTTTTTTCACTTCCACAGTTCCCAACCTTTAATAAATTCACACAAATCATCCTTTTTACCACTATTCTATAAATTTTTGAATAAAATGATGATTATACCCCTTGAACTTTTTAATTTTTTTAAAAAAATGTTTAAAAAAATGAAAAAAGAAAAGAAAACACTCACCCCACCCCTAACACACCCACACCTACCCCATGATTGGCCGCCGGAAATGTAATGGCCTAAAAAAAGGGGTGAATCCCCCTCCCCCATTTTACGGCAAAGTGCTACTGTTTTTTGGCTGCAAAGCGCTGCTGGATCGGCAACAAAAGGGGGGGGGTTCATATCTCTTTTTTTTGTCACTGCATGGCATTCTGGCAGCCGGCCATTCCATTTCCAGTGGCAATCTTGGAGTGGGTGGGGAGTTTCTTTTTTTAATTATTTTTAAACCTTTTTTTAAATAAAAAGTTCAAGGGGTATAATCGTCTTTTTGTTGAAAATTTTATAGAATAGTGGCAAAAAAGACGATTTGTGTGCATTTATTAATGATTGGGGCTGTGGAGGGTGAAAAAAAAAGGTTGATGATGAAATCAGTTCTTAACTTAAAGGTTGGGAACGATTTGTGAAATTAACCCTTAAAACAACCTTTTTAATTTTCACAAGCTTTACAAAAAAAAATCACAAGCTTAATTTATAAAAATGGATATATACACAAATGAAAAATGGAACGTTTACTTTCTTCTTCAACATGTATAATTTTAATACGGTAATTGGTTGTATAGATTTATAGTATAATAACAATCAGTCATCATGTAACACAAAAAGTTTATAAAATTCAATGGTCAGAGTAGCCTACCAAACCCTCACTTAATTTTCTAAACATCTTTTTCCCTTTTTCAACATTTCATTATCGTCTACTACTACTATGACTATTATTATTATTATTCAAATGAGAACAACAAATAGATAGCAAACAAAATTTGCAAGAAATGTCCAACAATAAAGATGTATAAAACACTACAAATCTCTACTTTTGCACTTATATGATTAAAATACCGAATTTTAGTGTTCAATATCTCTAAACAAATTTGAAAACGATTTAAAAAGGAAAATAAAAGAGAGAACAAAATTACTATTATTCTCAAAATATATGAAAAAATAATGTTGTTATTATATAATAACAACACTGGTCACTAATGCTACATTAAGGACAGGTTGAATTAAATACTATCACGAAAGAATAATATGATGATATATGTACACGATGAGCGAAACTCGCGAAGGTGGCAGGATTGCTTGCGACAATTGCTACCGTAATTGAGCGTCTGTAATTTAACTTGAGATGTAATCTATATATTAATCAAATGCAAAGAGCATGGGGTACATTCTTATCGCATTTTTTGTATAAGTTGGGTTCATTTGGTCTTTTTCTTTCCAAGTGTGGTAATAGGTACAGTAAAATCTATTTTAGCCTTTTTTTGTGAGAATCCAGGTTTCTTAGTCTCTCTTCAAATTATTCCTTACCCTTTCAGTTTCTTCTTATTGTATTTGATTCTAAAATATTGGCTATGTTTCATGGTTCCTATTAATTCATGGTTTCTTATCTATTTTCTCTTTGAATCTAGAAGATATTCGAGAGATAAAAAAATTTGACTTAGGGTTTTCAAAAATTTCTTGTGGCATTGTAGTTTAGTTGGCGAGCTAGGAATTTAATGGTATTCGAAGGGAAGATGATGGTAGATGAGAATCTCCATGAGAAGGCATTGGGTTTTCTAGCGGAATATAAGAATATTCATGCTATTGTCAATAAGAAGGGGATCGATGCTTCTTTCTCAGATGTGGCATAAGGCTAGTTTCCTTGGGAAGGTGGTTGGACTAAGGTTGACACGCCCCACTCCTAATACCTCTAACTTACTAGAAATGTAGCGTGCACCGACGATAAATTCCAACTATAAGTTAGAATTTACCGTCAAGGCTCGTGACCATACTAATTATCCTAGAAAAAATTTCTACAGCATCTCTCTTATTTTATTAACAAAACCAACCTGCATAACACCCAATATCAACCCAAATACACTTCACAATGTAATAATTGCCATCATTTTCAGAAATCATACTTCCCGCATAAGTAAATATACTAACCCAATTATCATTCACACGGATTTCTAATATATACTAGTAATCTTTATCATGTAAGCTTCATAATTTATAGTAATAACAAATCCCATAACTTTTCCATTTCAATAACACCTTAGGTGGTAGCTAAATTCTCGAAATAACAGGCTCGACCACGATGTGTTGCCCAAACACACATGGCTACCTGAAAGGAAAATCATTTAGAAACATGTAAGCTAATAAGCCCAGTGAGTGAAGTTTTTAAATAAACATGCTTTGGAAAATTATAATACTACTTTGCAATATCTCGAGTATTAAATCTTCATAATTTGAACTCAATTCCAGCACAACATGAACATTTATAAAAATCATTACGTAGTGGAAAACATCATGAACATCATTTCATTCTAAGAATCATCATACAATTCATTAACTTGAATTCATCTCACATTGAAACATTTATAGAATCCTTGTCATTCTTGTAAGCATCATGAAAATCATTTCTTTTCAAGATCTTCATAGAACTTTTCCTAAAGAGTATCTAACATATCATGATTATAATATCAAGTCATACGCACGTAGACGTCAGTTTGGGCCATAGGTACCTTATGACCCCTTCACCCTAGGCGGCACAATTAAACAGCTTGAGTTATAGCTAGCACATATGCCCCTTCGCCTAGGCGGCGTTTATTTGGTCAGCTTGAGCCATATAGGCCCCTTCGCCCGTATGCGGCATATCATAACACTGGATACAAATTGAGAGGTTTTCATATATCATAAATCATGTCTGAACTCAAACATTCCTTTAAAATCATAAGCATCATTTTATATAAACATTCACATAAACTTTTCTAAAAAATATCAACTTCGTGAAATCTTATGGAAATACATTCATTATAAAACATTATGAGTTTCCGTGAAATCAAAGCATAATATACATTTTCATTTAGAAAGAAAGGAGTAGGAGAATCTCCACTCACCGGCTAATTAGCATCTTTTCGTGTTTCACTTCTTTTTAGCCCTTAACATTTCCTGTAACATTATATAAAAATTCTATTTAATATTCAATTCCTTTCTAATGAACTTCTTCCATTTCACAAATCCCACATAACTGGATTCTTTTACTTCTCTTTCATCAATCCTATTTATACTCTTCCTAGTTTATTTGCTAGTTAAAGATTTTCTAATCCAACTGATTTTATCACCATGAAATTCCCTTTGGATTACGCATTCTCTATTTCATTAAATTCTCAAGACTTTTTCATCCTTAAATTAGACATATGGTTATCCCTTTTATATTATTATTCTAGACTCTATTACATATTAGAAATTGTAATAATATTAAGTATTAAAATCTCAATTATCCACTAAAATAACAACACTAACTCTTTACCTTTAAACATTAATTCTTGGCCTTTAACAAACTTTCCACATTTGCTATTAAACATTAAGTTGTTCGTTACTTGTATTTATTCTCAACCTTAACAAATCCCTCAATTACCATGACATTATGCTATAAAATCATAACACCAACTTAGACGTAAAATTTCAACCTTTCGACTAAGGATTGTTAAATTTTCCTGTTCAGCAATGCCCCTCTAAAACCCTTTGAAAATCAAGGATGGTGTCGTATGCTTATGAAATTCTCCTAGAATGTAGAAAACTCATATAAGTTCATTATATATGAAATTGGGCTCAAGAAAGCTACGTTGACCATACCAAAATATTTCTTCACCTCCCAGAAAGCTGTCATCAGGTGAACATTGTCCTTTTTTACAGAACTTGTCATAAAAACTCCTACCGGACTCCAAATGGTGTCATTCCAATTTTGGATGATAGACAACTCATAAAAGGTCATTTCCCAATGTATGTCGTGCTAAAATTCAACATATACTATCATTTATGACCCTCCAACATTGAGGGGCAGAACATGTGAATACTAATTTCAACCCTTGAGTCATTTTATTAATTCATACGATATACTGATACTTGGCTTCCAAGAATATTCATATTAACCTCTTATACTTTCCTTTATATTAAGACCAAGATTTCGATCTTGAAATTAATCCAAAAGCTTCATTTAGTTTAACAAAATGCTATGAAATTCCACTTCAAATTTCCAAACAATACCTCATTCAAAACTTTCAACTTCAATCTTTCATTCTTAGCCATAGTCTCATATACTACTTTACAAGACTCCCTTCTAATCTTCATTTAATTCTAATTCCATGTCTAAGAATGATTCCACACCCTTCGAACCAATGGAGACTAACTCAAAATCAATTTCTTAATCCTAAAATTTCTTAAATTAACCTCAATATCTTTAAACCCTAAAATATCATGCCAAGTATAAAATCTCATGCCAAGTATATACTTCAAGAAATTTAACTACATGTAATTTATACCCACAACTAGTCATCCCCCTTTAAGATTTATCATATGAACTCATATATTACAAACCCTAAATTAAACATAATGTGAAATCAAAATTCCACTTACCTCTTGAACCAAGTTAAAATCATAACCCAAGTGGATCAAGAACACCTCTTCAAATTTGTAACTAGCCACTCCATCCACCGTTTTTTTTCCTCGGGCTCTTGTCTCCATCCCGACTCTCTCTCTCTCATTCTCTCTCACTTTCTCTTCAATTCTGGATTTCTTTTGGTTCCACTCCTAAGAGCAATTGATATTTTGCATTCAATTCTTCCTATTTACTCCTTAAACCCCCAATTTGTTGTATAGTTTAATTTTTAAATCTTTAACTTCCAAGCATATTTTGTTTGGTCCCCAATCCATTTAATTACTAAAAAGGCAACCCCAAAATTAAATTAATACACTTTAGTCCAACTTTGACCTTAACATGATTATTTCACTTTTGACGTTTACGGAAAAAGGTCGAGCTTGAAAATAGCGAAGTAGGTTTACGGGTCAAGGTCAAGCTTGAAAATAGCGAAGCGGGTCATCACAAAGGTGAAAGTGAATGTGGTTGGTATTGGGGCAGTGTGCAAGAATGCTGCTGGTGAGGTTAGGTTCACGGCTAGTTGGTCCAAGTTAGGTGCTTGTCCTATTATGCAGCCGAGTGTTATGCAATTCTTATGCGCATTCAATTGGCAGTTGAACAGTGAACATGGAGTTAGGTGGGTACTGTTGGAATCCGATTCTATCTGTTGGGTTGTTAATACCCAATAAATCAGGGGCAATAATGACAAGGACCTAACGAAATAATGAAAATGTTTAGAGGCTTAAAAAGCCTAAGACTGAAATTTGAATCCTAGTTCCACAATTAGTTAGTCGGATAATTACCACCTTAGAGGTATTAAGAACTCGGTTGTTGCTCAAGTTATTACTTTGAATGACTATCACTTCTATCAAACTATGAGATAGATGTGCATATATTTCTTGTGATATGCTCTTGTCCCAAAAAATGTGTCTTGTACCACTATAAAAAAGGTATTTGGAAATTAAATTTAACACACAACAATTGAGAAAATAAGAGATGTGAGGCATAATTCTCGTGGCTCCAGTGACCAAGAATTTCTCTTTGGTTGAAACTTTACTTTGCGAGGTTTTGTGTTTCACCATCCTTTGTGGAAAATGTTTTCTACTTCTTTTCTCTATAAATTTGTGTGTCCTTTTTACCTTACATTTGTCGTTGTAGTGGTGCTTACAAACTATTGGTCGGTCGGGTTTGAAGGAGTTACCATTGTTGGAGTTGGGACAAAAGTCTGAGCGACGCTCTTCCGATCTGGTTAACAATTAACTCCACCACTGACATCGAGATAATATCCAGAGCAGAAGAAAGAGATGACATTGAGTTTTTCATTGATTTCTTTTACTCATTGTTTCCTTGTATTTTTATCTTATTAATTTCTTGTAATTGCTAATAATTTCCTTTATGTAATCTTTGTGTTTTGACAAGAAAATAAACCTAACACTATCAATGCAGTGTGGTTGTTGCACAGACCATAAATTAGAGCTTAAAAGGGACCAATGTTGGCCAGGGTATCGGAGAAATCGAGGAAGTTTAGATGGTAGCTTTCAAGCATATCTCTCAGAAAGATAAAAATTTGCTCATGTGATTGCTCATTTTGCTTTTGATACTTATTCCACTTGTATCTAGACATGAGATTTCCCAACTTTCATTATAAACACTGTGAGAGACTATTTGTCTACATAATAAAGATGAAAGTTGTTTGCAAAAAATATATATTTATATATATACACATATTTCTCTCTCTACGGCGATCTTCAACCCAAATCCCTATTTTCCCCTCCTCTATCTATATTTTAGAGATTTACAATCTCTATTTTTTGTAACTTTCTCCAACCCATAATCTCTAAATTTTATCCAAATCTCTATATTTCCTATTTAACTTCATTTACAATTATTTAACATATTTTACAAATTGAAAAATCAAATATCAACTTTCCGTTGTACGTCGTTCATCTACTGTCAACTTTCCTACGTTCATCTATGCTTGCATGTTTTAATTTGTCCACCTGAAGATGACATTGTGTATTTTATTAAAATATGTAATGTATGCATCTTTGTTTCCATAGATCCAAGCCCCTTTTTTTTTTAAAATCCCCAATAGGACTACTCTATTAAATACTCATGAAATTAAAAAAAAATTATTGCAATCAACAAACGTGATAGTAAGTAGGAGAGAACTCAAATTATATGAGGTGATAAAAAAAATAACGACAAATAAAATACAATGAGTAAAATGAACGAAAAAAATAAAACTATGAACACTTAAAAATTAAAAAAAAAAAAAAAATTTGGACTATCCTATAATTTACGGAATGGCATTTCCGTAAACTGCAATATCTCCATTTTGCATCTACAAACATACAGTAAATCTCCAAAATTAGAAATTAGCCATCTCCAAAATGGAGATGTCTTTTGGAGGCGGATTGGAGAAGGTAGACAGTCTAATCTCTAAAATAGAGTGCCCATTGGAGATGCTCTAAATTCTCTTGTTACAGTTCTTTTTATACATACCATCAAAACTAGATGAGGTATAAAAAATACCTTCAAGCCCAGCAATTGCAAATATACCTTCATTTCATTCAACTGTACAATTTTTTTTTTGGGGAAATTTTTTATTTTGTTAATTTGAATTTTTTTCCCCTTAATTTGAAAGCATCAACCGGTGGTCACACTGTTGGGGATCGACCGACCGTCACAATCTTGAGTATCAACCACAGTTGCTACTGTCGAGTATCGACCGGTCGTCGCAACTGCGAAGTGTTAACCGGCCTTCTCACACCTAAGTATCAACCAACCGTCCCAAAACCGAGTATCGATCACCATGTCCCACTGTTAAACCACCAACCTATCACCACTGTCTCGCCCCCTATTCCACCACCCACTCATTCACAGTAACACCATCAACTACTTCCAGCACCTTCTCTCCGCCACCAACATCACCATCATCGCATCACCATCACATTATACCTCCACCACGATGTATGAAATCACGACCCCAATCAATCTGAAAAAAGAAAAACACAAAAGACATTCTGGTAGTGGATTTCAGACCTGTGCTCTTCTGGTTGATCTGAAAAACTGCATCTTCGACCCATCACCACCCTCTCCCACATCCGACAAACATGTCCCTGATTTGAAAATACAACTTCATTTCTGAAAACCATACCTTTGACTTCGACCGAGCACCACCATTATCCACGTAAAGAACCACATCATCAATATGAAAAAAAATACCTATAACCTGATACCCATGCCTTAATTCAAAAGAACGAATTGCTTTTGGGTAGTGTTGTTCGCGATTGAAGCAGTGGTTTAAAAGGGAGACAAGTGGGTGAGAGGAGTGGTCGAAACGGAGAAGATGATGATGTTAGACGATTTGTTGGTGGCAATTGGTGGTGGAAGGGGCGGTTGTCCATTTTGATGGTGGAGAATCGTACGTGTGAAGGGTGTTGAGGGAAGTGTGAGTGGAATATATATAGGGTTTTCACTTTTTTGATTAACTACTAAAATATATTTTAATATTAGTTTAATATTATGTAAAAACTAATATATTAATTAGCTACCGTATAAAACTGCGATACTAATAGGCGTAATTGTAATATCTACAGATAGGATGCGTCTGTGCAATTTCTTGGAAAACTTGTGTATAGGATCTAAATTCTTCTTTTATTTTTCCTATTCGGTCTTCATGTATAGTATTAGTTTTAAAAATCAACTTGTCATTTATTATAATATAGATTTGTTTAAACACAAGTGACGCCAGTATTGACAACATTTAATCAATGAGGGTACAAAGAACATTTTCTACCCAAACGTGAATATTTTTGTAAAAATCTTTGATCTTTTTTGAATTGGAAAAAAATTCATTTGACATTTTTTGTAAAATCATTTTTATTTTTAGAAGTAGACAATTTTTGCAAATATCCAACTAGAAATTGGGAAAAAGAAGAGAAGCTTCGGAAACCGGTTACGTCAGTCATAACGTATCACAATCAAACAAACCCATGATGGAACGGACAAATGTGCCGACCGCAGGCTGCTTAAAACGACGCCGTTGAACAACCACCGGTCATCTTTAATTTTTAAGGACTTCTCTGGTTGCTTCTCTGTGGAACGCTCTGACGTGTGCTTTTGTTCTCCACTTTTCTCTGTTTTCCAGGTGACTTTCTAATTATATCATTTGATTCCTTTCTTGTTAGTTAATTCTTCTTTTCTTGATTATTATTGTTGTTCAGCTAGCTTGCATTTTCTCATCACTTTTTTTTTTTTTTTTTGGTTTTACTTAAGTATCATATTAGATCAAAGGTCGCATACGATGTTTTGTTTGCCTATATTTACAGGATTCTGCAAATTCATTTGATAAATAAAATGAATAAACGTGCAGTCGTGCAGCACAGCTGCACAGACACCTGCGAGAAGTAAAGTATTGATTATTAATCTTTGTGTAAGAAATGCAACATGTATAAATATTAACAATTCGAGCCTTTTCAAGGTTGTACTGTACTGGGTCTTGTTTGGATGGACATGATCGTTGCTGGAGTAATTTAAAATTATACAATTTAGTAGGCAGTGTAGGTATGACGAGTCAGGTGTTTGATTACGATATGCATTTCAAGCAAACTATCCCAAGTGGTGTGATTTAGCAGACTAATTGACGTGATTGCTAATTAGGGTCTGCATATTGTTTTTTGGGGTTGGCTGTAAAGGAGTAGATGGTTCCAGGTTTCTTGGACTAACCAATTTGAGGATGTTATTGAAGACCGTGGTAGCAAGTTGCACGTGCTATTGTCTGGTTTGTTTAAGATTGCTGAATTGACAAATTGATCAAGTACTTTCTTCTCACAGGGATAGTGTAATCCTCTTGACCTCTATATTTTGTGTCGAGGGGGGAGAGGATTATTTTTCTCTACACTGGTTTGGAGAATTAAAGCTATTCAAGGAAAGATAACAGTAATAAAACAATATCATACCGTGCAAAGAAATAAATTGTGTACTCATTTTGGAAGAAACAAGGTCAACAAGTTGATAAATGATTCTATTTGATTCCAGTTGAGTCCTTACAAGCTGTAGGACATCCTGGTAGAATTTCTCTAATAAATTCAAGATCTTTGACATGCATATAAAAATGGTAATAGATGAGGGTTGAAGTTGACAAGGAAAGCATGATCTGGTGGACTACAATTTTTCTACAAAAATAAAACTTCACTGAGAGGGCCTCGATGGTATTGTTCTTTTAAATGCATTCACAAAGAGTTGAAGTTGTGAACCACTTCTGATGACCAAAGGGGACATCCAGAATCTATTACTACAATGTGAAATAAATTTATTTGATGATCACTGGTAGAATAGAACCAGGGGCGTAGCTACAAGATGGTGGAAGGGGTAGCTAAAACTCGACGATCCCTAACCGAAATACTAAAAATTATTTTCTTTTAATTCCTCAAAGGGTGAGAAGAGGATTTTTTCCGAAAACGGGGTAGCTGTGGAGGAGTGTGCGCCCCGCCTACACACACCCCTGAATAGAACAGGAAAATGATTATGAGAATGGATGATTGAGTTGAAAATTGGACTCTTCAATTTTTTGGTTGATGATTAGAGGAAGTAGACGAAGTTCATGAAGAAAACAGTGAGATCACTTGAACTCTTATTCAGTTAAAGGTTTTCAATCCTAGTACCCAAAGTCAATGCATCTGAAGGGATTATTGAGTTGTACTTTCTTTTCTTTTAAGTGGGCATCATAATGTTCATTGATGCCAAGGGACATGAAAGCTCCATGTCTCCTTACTGTGCTTAACCTCAGATAGATTAGCCTGGTTAGAGCCATATATCTCCTTCATGTGCTTAACTTCAGAGAATTTGCGTTGATACGTTGAGGAACATTCACCCAACAGTCTGGAACATATTCCTAGTTTCCGTTAAGGTAGTGGGAAATGAAGTCAAAGCTGGAGAATGAAATATACTTGGCTATTTGTACTAAAGATTGGGCTATGACTTGGAGACAGTAGCCATCCTTTAGTGCTTATGTGACAGAGAACATGTTGCTGACACTTTCTTTGATAAGCTGCTGTGGCAGGCTGAGCAAGTATGAGCACCAATCAGAAGCATATGAAATGCTTTGTTTTTGTATTTCTAATTATGTTAGCTTATACTGCATGTGTAGAGACATTTCCATGTGGTTATTTGTTATTCTAATAACATCTCTGTGTTTCTCAGCTCCAGTACCTTCTAGGTTCTACCCATAAACAAGCTGTATATAATGGGATGGGGAAGCATCTATAAGAGGCGAGTGAAAGTATTTGCATTAGCTGTTGTCATCTACCTGGACTACAAGGTGCATTTGTTTCTCAGCATCTGACTATTCTTTGATTATTATCTTATAATTCAGTTACCTCCACATACCATTCTGCTCTCTCTTCAGGTACCTTCTGATTCTGAAAAATCTCCTCCTCACCTTTTATTTATTTATTTATTTTTTTCTGGATTCTATGTCTACAGACCCTACAGCAAAGAGAGAAATGGACAAGCAAGACAAAGAGGGTTGCTCTGTGGGAGAAAGCTCACGAGCGTAATGCCAAGCGTGTACTTAATTTGATAGTGGAACTCGAAGGTTTGTGGGTGAAGCTAGGACAGTACCTCTCAACACGTGCTGATGTCTTGCCCCCAGCCTATATTCACCTTCTAAAGCAGCTTCAGGACTCTCTTCCCCCTCGACCCTTAGAAGAGGTAAGTTTTTCTATCATGTCAAAAGAATTATTAAAAAAAATGGAAAACAGAAGCGTGACGTGTTTCTTCTCCATGTGAAATATTTGACGCTGTTAGTTGGTAAGACAAGCTAATAAATCAGTTTTGGCAATATACCATGTCATTTAAAAAGGAAATACACTAAACTCCGCTGAGGAAGCAAGTCATCGATGAACCATTTTGTTTGTATACTTGTAACTTTAAAAGATGGAAAATATTAAAACCCTTCAAAATGGACAAGCTAATCAGTTTCCTACTTTCCTGCTTCTCCATTTCTACCACAAAAATGTACCAGAACATCTGCTTTCACATTTTTGTACTTGTGTTACTACTTATTTTTCTAATTTGAAAATGTGATATTAACCTATAATAAGTTCAAATTGCACAGGTTTTTCAGACTATTGAAAACGAGTTGGGAAAATCCATGCATAATCTCTTCTCCAATTTTGAGGAAATAGCTCTAGCTACAGCATCGGTAAGACCCTGCCCTTGGTGCAACACAATTCAGAGAGAAACAGGAAACTCTAGGACTGGAATTTTATTTTTCAACCTGACAACACAGAACAAGCATTTGCACTGCTCAGCACCTCAGATAATAAGAATAATAATATCTATCTATATCTCGATAGAGTGGCATAAAAGTAGAATCATAGATAATATTGCAAAAGTTAGTCCTGTAACCCGGAGATGCATTCGAAAGGACTGAACGTGCAATGTTGCAGGTATCACACTTAAGTAATATCATACTTCATAGATGGAGCAGAAATAGTGTACAATGATACAGTGCACTCTGTTTGGGTAATATTTTTACAAGTAATTGAAATAAATAAACGCTCTTCCGATCTGATACAGATAGTCCGTATGTAGTCTCTTTCTTGCTAGATACTGACTAGTGTTTTTTTAACATCGTTTGTCATATTATTCTTTGATGAAAGACATGTAATCATGTGGGCATTTTTATTTTATTTTGCTTTATTTTCTGCCATCAAGATCGGAAGAGCGTCGTATTTATCTGCCATAACTTAAAGCAGATAGCACAAGTTCATCGAGCAACTATGAGTGATGGGCAGGAAGTTGTTGTCAAAGTTCAACATGGTGGGATAAAGGAGGTTATATTGGAGGTGATTATGCTCTGGTCTTTTTTTGAGGTGTTGGCTTATGGTTTTAGCCACAAAATATGCAATTGTATACTTGGCTTCTTTTACAGGATCTGAAGAATGCTAAATCAATAGTTGATTGGATTGCATGGGCAGAACCACAATATGACTTCAATCCTGTCATAGATGAATGGTGCAAAGAAGCACCAAAAGAATTGGATTTTAACCTTCTGGCTGGTATGCTTCAGATATTTCATTAAATTGGATTTCTGCCATCCATCTTTAGTATACTTTTACAACACAGATGTTTCGCTTGGTTTCTGTAGAAAATACTCGGAAAGTCTCCAGGAATCTTGGCTGCAAAAAGGATATTCTCGATACCAACACACCAGAAATCCTGTGGACGTGTTGATTCCAGAAGTTATTTTGGTATTTTCCTTCTCTAACATTTCAATTAAAAGTTTGTCTATATAATTTCTCTGCACTGATTAGTTTTTCTTTGTCAATCTCCTGAGCTTTTTCCACTGTATTTTGTTTATTATTCTTGCAGTCAACTGAAAAAGTCCTCATCTTAGAGTACATGGATGGTGTACGGTTGAATGACTCTGAGTCATTACAAGAATTGGGGGTGGACAAACAAAAACTTGTGGAGGAGATTACACGTGCATATGCCCACCAAATTTATGTTGATGGATTTTTCAATGGAGACCCTCATCCGGGTAAGCAATCTGGCTTCTTTTAGAACTTTTGGTAAAAATGGTGGCTCTTTGCCTGTTAAACTATGTGCTTACAGTATACCATGAATGCTTCTGATGGTTCTAATCTAGGAAATTTTCTTGTGAGTAAGAAACGTCCCCATCGTCCAATCTTACTTGATTTTGGGCTCACAAAGATGCTGTCAAGTTCAATGAAACAAGCTCTGGCAAAAATGTTTCTGGCATCAGCTGAGGTTTGTACTTCTCTTTTTCGAGACTTCAACAGTAAGAAATCCTTTCAAGGTTATAAATGGTAGGATAATCTACTTTTTAATTATCTCCATGGAAAGCATTCCATTGCCTGGTTAACTGAAATTTTACTTACTTACTATGTTCCTTTCCATACTCTTTTTCCATATTTAAAATCCTAATGCAGGCTATTTATTTATTATTTTTTCTCTATTTTGTGTTTCTTGTAATTAAATTTCTTTGTAGCCGTTAAGTTTGATTCTCATAATGCTTAATGTTTGAATCTCTTTTGGCTCAAAAAATTTAAAAGGCTGTTTTTTGCAGGGTGATTATGTGGCACTTCTATCTTCCTTCACAGAAATGGGACTACGTCTGCGCTTGGATATGCCAGAGCAAGCTATGGAGATGGCAACTATATTTTTTCGTGCTTCAACTCCAGCAAATGAAGCTCTTGTAAGCAGACACATGTTATTTCCCAGCTTTTCATCTATCTGCTTTATGTTATATTGACTTCAACTTTTGGTCAAGCAAAATGTGAAATCTTTGGTCGAGCAAAGGAATAAAAACCTGAAGATCATGCAAGAAAAGATGAAGCTTAATGAAAAAGAGGCAAAACGTTTTAATCCTGTAAGTTTGGGGAATGTCCTCTATTTTGATGTAATCAGTACGTCATGGACTATTTTCTTAATTTAAAAGAAATGAAAATTTTTGTTCAGGTTGATGCTTTTCCAGGTGATACAATTATATTTTCAAGAGTAATCAATCTCCTCAGGGGTATTAAGTTACTCTATTTATTTATTTCCCCATTGTGGCTTGTAGTTACCCGTTACCAATCTGCTATGTTGACGTGGATTTCAGGGCTTTCATCAACAATGAATGTTCGTGTGGTTTACGTAGATATCATGAAGCCATTTGCCGAATCTGTTTTGCAGTGGTAAACTTGCTTTTATTCTTCCTACAGTGTTTTGGGCTTCTTGACTTTATATTGCTCTTGCATAACTTGTTTCAGCAACATAAACAAAGGACCTTCTGCTAATGCTCGCTGGGTCCATGACACACCTGTCCTTTCTAATGTTGAAGCCAAGCTGAGGCAGCTCCTTACTGAACTTGGAAAAGCTGATAAAATACTTGGAATCCAGGTGAACTCCACTGGCTCTATGCTTGACAGCCTTCAAATATTGTTCCCCGTTATTGAGAATTCATTAATGGACTCATTATGAATGGCCTGATAAGGACTACAGCAATAATCATTATGCTTCATTGTAGCTAAGGATCATTTCTTAGTCGTGAACTTGATATTTGCATGTACCATCTTCTGCTTAGCAGCCTTCGTTATTTCCCCTTTGAACGATTTTGATATTTCGAGAAGTGATATTTTCCGAAGAATGTTCAATTGACTACCAGGTAAAAATTATGGATCGAATGCTGTGGTTGAAAATGAGTATGAACGAAAGTAATTTTGAAAATAAAATATAAATAATACAAGGCATTCATTCTATTTACTTCTTTCCTGAATGAAATAGCTGTCTCTGATTTTTGAAAGGAGGAAAATTGCACCCAACACTGCAGGTATGCGCCTATAAAGATGGAGAGGTAATAATTGATACTGCTGCTGGTACACTTGGAAAATATGACCCCCGACCAGTTCAGCCTGATAGTTTATTCCCTGTTTTTTCGGTATCTAAAGGAATCACAGCAGGAATGGTCCACTGGCTGGTTGATAAAGGGTATGCAACATTTTTAATACTTACAAATTTTCATGCAGACACTAGCCTCTAGATATTTGGTAATTTCTGCCATTAACCTTTTCTATCATTAGCATCCTCATTGAAATTATTATCTTACGTATGGCCAGAGGAATACAGTAGTGATTTGGAGGTAGCAGCTTTTAGCAAATGATAATGGTTTGTGATTTAAGAACTGTTAATTTAAAATATTTCATGCTTAAAGATCATTTTTTTATCAATTGCAACAGATCCAGAGGCACAGCATTATCATTACATTCTTCCTGAAGTCATCTTCTATAAATTCTGAGTTACATTCTCTGAGTTTATTTTCCCATCTATATATCATGGTTACATCTGGCATTTTTCTTAGTGAGGTTTTCATGTTGCTGGTTTTCTTGCTTTGTCTCCCTGTGATGCCAGATATAATCTGATTTGATCAAATACCCTGACTTGTATCTTTTCAAACGCAAAAATATTTGTTCTGAAAGTAATGGCAATCTGCTTATATAAAAACCCCGAGGGATACTGTATGTGTTCTTATATTTAGAAAACCATATTTCTGTATTATATTTCCCCAGGTGCAGCTGCACTCTGATACTGGCACTTACAAATTCATGTATGGGAAAAATTCATCTTGGTTCCCATACTTTATTCATTTAATACAGTAAAGGATAATGTATTGATTGCTTGATGTCGTAACAGGGAACTGAAGCTTGGGGAAAAAGTTGCTAATATTTGGCAAGAATTTGGCGCCAACGGGAAAGATCAAATAAAAGTAATATTTTGTGCTTTGTCTCCTAGTTGACTTTCCTTAATCAATTAAGTTCCTGTCTGTTTCTTGGCACAGTCCATAGTTATTGGGAAAAAGGGCAAACATACATGCGATAATGATAAAAAATATCATAAGACAGAAGCAGCAGATTCTACAAAACCTGGTGATTGTAGTATAATCGTGTAGCAGTTTCTTTCCCCCTATTGAGAAATGAGAATTCCCATGTCATTATTTTCTTTTCCTGTTTATCTGTAGCTTATAGTTAATGCGTATGCCCATGTTATATTATAGTTTTCCTCTGCTGTAGGTTCACCATGTGCTCAATCACACATCTGGTCTGCATAATGCCTTGGCCAGTCTTACTCGAGAAAATCCTTTACTGATGACTGATTGGGATGAATGCTTGAATTGTATTGCTGAGGTGGCACCAGAGACTGAACCTGGCCATCAACAACTGTACCATTATCTGTCTTTTGGCTGGTTATGTGGTGGCATTATTGAGGTACTAATACTGCTAGAGATGATCCATTCTAGCTAATGTTTGTCAGGATTTGATTGCATGCTTTTATCTGTTTTATGCTAAATACTTAATTTAGGTTTATGCTTCAAACTGCAAATTACTCGTACTCTACACATACACGATGGGACCTTGTGGCTAGTTTACATATTATTATCCCTGTACCAGAAAAGTTCTACTCTTTCTACTTGATCAGTTCAGTATAAGGATAGGAAAAGAGGAAAGAACGAGTTAGAAATTATCTTGCCTTGTAAACTTCACGTGAATCTGAAGGCTCAAATTGATACTTCAAAATAATTTTCATACGTATTACTCAAGAGATATGTACTCTCTCTCTCTCTCTCTCTCTCTCTCTCTCTCTCTCTCTCTTTCTCTCTCTCTACACACACATTTATTATTTATTTTATTTTTATTATTTTTTTGTGACCGTACCTGGGATTTTTGAGGGAAGAAAGAGACCAGGATAAAGAAGACACTTGAATATCATTTACTTTCTCTACTCCAACGTATTCAAGGGGGCTGATATATTATGGCCCAGGATATTGGCCTTAGCACTAATCAAACACTTCATTGTACAGCACGCATCAGGGAAGAAGTTTCAGGAGATTCTGGAAGAAGCATTTATTCATCCTCTTGGTATAGAAGGGGAGCTATACATTGGAATTCCTCCAGGCATGTTCTTAGCTTTCATCATTTGTCATTTTTACCGTGTGACATTTTATGATTTAGTGTATGCTTTTGCTGTCCTAATATTTTCAACTGTTTTAACCCTGACCATTTAGTTAGTGACAACTGGCACTTTATGCTTGCTTCAAAGAAAGACATATTTGGTCTTCTGATAGATACTACTGTTAGTTTGAGTGCTTCGGAACTAATAATTTCTTGAGACCAAGAAGAAAATATTCATGTTGTAACAGTTGTAGAATGATAATGACATCTGCAACTAGATGCTTCAGTCACTGAAGATAGGATTGAGATATTGTTGCCAGTTTTAATAATGGGTATGAAATTAGATAGAATTCACGAGTCTGCTGGTTTGCATGGCAGCATTACTTGGAATGGCAGAAGTATGTCTTTACTTTGAGAACAGCAATTTTTCCTGTTGGAACATAATTTATGGACTAATCTTCAAAACTACTTGTATTTTATTGGATATTTTTATTTTGATACTGAAACCAAAACCCAAAAGCCCAAGAGATGGTGGGGCTACGTGGCCACCCTACTCGTTTCATTGAGAAATTATTGGCAACGATGTATAATAAAACTATAGGAGATACACGTAAAATATTGATCTTAAGAAAAAGCAGGAGACGTATTGTGAGAATAACTGTAAAGCGGAAAAGGTTTTTAAATTTCTGATCATGGACCTAAATTTTCTCATGGCTCATTCAGAGCTGATAATAGTTTTGCTGTTAAATTTCCTCTACCTTAGCAGATTCTTTCCCTTTCTTTTTTTTGGCGTCTTTTTATTATTATTATTTTTTATTTTTTTCCCTGTTCAGGGGGTGTTTTGGAGGACAAAAATAGAAAAGGAAAATAATTTCCTATTCCACAAATATATTCCCAGCCCCCATTTAGTTCTCGTGTCGCATGGAAAAAATGGGCAAAAACATGCTTGAAATGTTGTACTATGTAATTCCATTTCCATTTGTGTGTCAAACAGATAAAACTAGAAATGTTTTCAATGTATTTGACATTTTTTATTCAAAGAATTCCAATCAAAAAATATTTATTGGTTTATTGGGTGTGGAGAGGTGGTGGGGTTTAGTGCTGGGAAAAAGCTCTACCTTATCATCTTACTTGATCTTTAATAAAACCAGTGACGGCTTGAACAACTCAATTTATGTACCGCAGGTGTGGAATCTCGACTCGCTAGCCTCACAGTTGATATGGAAGATATGAAGAAAATCTCAGCACTCAGCAAACGTAGAGATCTACCTTCTTCCTTCCAGACACAAGACATAGCTCAGATGCTGACTACTCTTCCAGCCTTATTTAACTCACTTCAAGGTCGACGTGCCATCATTCCCGCTGCTAATGGACATTGTTCAGCTCGTGCCCTTGCCCGCTACTATGCAGCACTTGTTGATGGAGGTTCAATTCCCCTTCCGCACTCTTCTTCTTCCGAGCCCCCATTGGGAAGCCACCCTCACATTCCCAAATTCTCATCCCATAAAACCTCCAAAAAGAAAGTGTCCAAACACGAACAGAAGACGGGCAGCTCCACTGGTATCAACTACACTAGATTTCCCAGCGACATTAGCTGCAGCAGTAGTAACACCTCAATTAGAGGAGGTTATGTCAATGGCCAGAGTTCTGGCAAACTTTTTGGCAATCCTAGAATCCATGATGAGTTCATGGGTGTTGGAGAATACGAGAACTTGACACTGCCAGGAGGAGATTTTGGGCTCGGGTTCAAGAAATCTTACTCGAATGACAGTAACTTAATTGGGTTCGGGCATTCAGGCATGGGTGGATCAACAGGATACTGTGACATTGAGCACAGATTTGCTATTGCAGTTACTTTGAATAAAATGAACTTTGGTGGCGTGACGGCAAAGATACTACAATTAGTATGCTCAGAACTTGATATACCTTTGCCGGCCGACCTTAAGAGACATGCAGAGAGCACAACTCTCGATGAGTCATCAAATGTAGTTCGACCGGTGATTAATTAGGCGGGCAATAAGCAAAGCAATAATAATTATAACATATTACGTTTTTTCTTCTTTTTGGCTTTGTAATGTATACTAACATTTGATGTATATCTGTACCAATAATACAGAAACTAAATATTATATTTTTCTCTTTCTAATGAACATATAAACGTTGCATAGAGAATTCAAACGGTAGAGAAATGATGCACCTTCTTCAATGAACAATAATCTCTACTATTCCAACTGTAAAAAACAACATTTGACTGTTCATTTTCCTATTTCATTTGTGTTGGACTACTGCTCCATAACATCTATGTGTTGGACCAAAAATTTATCTATAGAAGACAGACTCCGAAACCAGCTCATACCTTAAAACAACTAAAAATCACCGTTAAAACAATAGTAAAGGGCATATCCATCAACCACACTTCCTTTAATTTGAAGCCAAGCTGAGTTCTAATTATGTAAAGCAACATTGGCCAACACCAGTGAGAGCTTGCAGTAACATCTGATTAAATATCAACATCGGCCATTGGGACTCAAATTAGTTTTCTTCCCAAACTTTGCAAATGCCTCGTTATCAACATCAAAATATACAAACAATAGACGACGAATGCAACGCACGGGTTCATATTTGTTTAAATAAAGAAAGAACACACATACGAATTAGAATTAAACTAATGCCAACTTGCCTTGTACCAAGCTATTTAGTTACTGTCTTCTTCTCCCCCTCCTCTGTAACAGACTTCTCCTTCTTCTTCTCCTCTGTAAGGAACGAAACCGGCGATTGACACCAAGCTCATCACGTGGTCATGAACTCCAACCACACATTCGTAGTTGATTCTGCGATCAAGTGCACGTGTCTCTCCAGTTCCCACGTCACATAACATGCATCCAAGATGTTCATAATCATAGGTTTCCAACCCATATTCATCTCTGTCTATGCTTGAATTTCAGTACAATTGACTTTCCGTTGAAACTATTCAAGAAATCATCAAAATCAGGCAGATGAAATGTGAATTTCTTAACCCAATTACCTTCATTAACATCAGCTGCATTTTCCATTGTCCACACATCATATGAATCTAGGATGCCAACACATTTTGCCACAGCAAAAGTTTCCTTCCAATTCATAAAAAAACCCACCTCAACCTATCCTCAATGATCGTTCGGAGGGAATCATGTGATCCTGAAAGTTTGGGGAATGGGATTAACTGCAATACCTCAGTTTTCATGTCGAAAGATGCAACTAGCAAATTATAGAGGCCACCTTCTACTGCCTCCCCGAATACCCAGTAAGCAATTAATCCTCCTTTTACCGACACATCAGAAACGGTAGTTCTAGTCATACAGTGGGGATGAAAAATCTTACGATCAACATTAATCTCTTTCCAAACCTCACCCCAAGTTGCTTCAACATCAGAGACAAGCTTTACTACCTTATAGTCATTAGAATGAGGATCCCCACCAAACCCAAAGGTAACCCTACAAGAAGCAGTATGCTTATGCTTACCAAGAGGGAGTTTCTTGGCCTGTCTGATGCAGGGGTTCCATATC
Organism: Nyctanthes arbor-tristis; assembly: GCA_963692815.1. Lineage (NCBI taxonomy): Eukaryota > Viridiplantae > Streptophyta > Magnoliopsida > Lamiales > Oleaceae > Nyctanthes > Nyctanthes arbor-tristis. Next base: position 28,299 of record CAVNYN010287808.1, on the reverse strand, counting down.
CAGATGTCGTCAGCTGATATCCCGATTTGCTCACAACGGGGGTAGCCGACTATACAGACCAACCCATTGATTGAACCCACAAATCGTTTGTCCCGAAAGAAATAGTACATGACAGAGTTGGAGGGGTTGGGAGAAAAGGGTTGACGGTCGGGATAAACATCCTGGACAAGAACGTAGTGTTTCGACGGATCGGGAACAAAGCGTTGGAGATGCAAAGAAACGAAAAAGGGCGACGAGATTAAGGACAGCCAATCTTTACACACACACTTGAAACAGAGAAGATCTTTCGCCGGCAGCCGGCTTAAGATATCTGCAACAGCATTCTGCGGTATGCGCCATGAGGAATTTGCGCCAGCTCCATCTGGAGTTGGAGAGGGAGGGCGGAGGCTTATGCCCTGATTTTAGGGGTTTTTTCTTATCCCTTTTCCGTTATTTTGATTAATATCTTTTTCCTTTCCAGTTATGTTATTAGCCCTCCCTCCTTTTTTTTTTTTTTTTTAAAAGAGGATTTTTATTCAATATTGCACATTATCAGTAAGTAATGTATACGCACATATAATTCCCATCGCAAGATATTTTTTTTAATATTATTTCAAACTAAAACTACACACTTACCTACTCCTGATCTCTTTAGCGAACTTTTTCTACTGGAGGCATACATGGTTTGGTGGGATCATTGAATACGCCTAGCAATCAGACAAGCCACAGAGAGATCATCTTTGCGATCTTACCCATAACTTATATTTTTCTAAATCACACAATACAAATAGGTAAATCGGTAAAATCCCCTCTTGCAGTAAAAGTTTTCAAACAAATGGCATTATAAATAGGGTCAATTAAAGTTAATGCTTCCTTAGCTGAGATGATTGATGTAAAATGGGTTGCCGTACATAGGAAGGCAAAGAGGGTTATGGAGGGATCGTCCCCTTGACTGTATTGTCCAAAAGTTTTGAAGTTTGATTGCAATGAATGAATTATTACTTGCCTTTTCAAGGGGGGAAAAAAGAAATATGAAAGAGAAAATCTAATGATTCCAAAAACAAACTAAAAATAGCCTGAAATAGAAAAGGGAATTCACTTCAATAACAGATTTTATGGTAGTGAGGACGGGCTGAGTTAGGAGTTGCAGACTCAAGATATGCCTCACTCTTAAGCGTTTTGGCTACAAATTATCAATCCTGCTTGGGTGGATGCCGTCGACGAATCCTAAGATGGCCGAATTTCCCAGCACCTGGAGATGACCCCTCGAAATGAATTGGTTTATAACCTGTGGCCGCTTTGTATCTCTGCTGAATCTACACATTCAAATTCAAATTAGGAAAAATTATTAAAAAAAAAAAAGGTTATATTGAATATGCAAGCATTAGAGAAGCTAATACCTCTACACAGGGCTAACCCGAAGCATAACCAAGCTACAATATGAATTTTTTTTTCATTTATTTGAAGCACAAGGTTAATTACCTCAAGAATTTGCTGACTGCTTCTTAAGGAATTTCTACCAACAATGCAAACTGTTCCCCCCGATCCTCCACCAGTGATTTTCGCTCCATACAAAGTTCCTTCAGTAGATCTTGCTTTACTATGATGCATTTCTTGAACTATCTGGACAAGCCTGTCAGTCCCATCTGAACCAAGTCCACAATCATTTTAACTATAGTGGCACTGCAGAGAAAATAGAACGATGAAAAAAAGGAAAAAAGAAAAAAGAGAGAGAATCAATTCCAAGTATATCAAAACAATTTAATACTTCTAGTATACCTGGTACATCAATTCTCCTAGAGTAGTGAGTTGATCATCTGAAGTTGTAGATGTTATCAATGCTTTAAAAGCCTGGGAACAAACAAAACTAATAAATTATATACTTGTATCGAATGTATAAATTATAAGGAAAGTACAACAGGTTCTAGTTGGACTTGAACCATAGTTTCATTAAGAAATACAAATGTTGCCATCTTTCTCTTGGTTTTGGTTTCGATCAAATCAATGACACTGGATATCGTTCCACGAAGATGTTTTCCTTAGGGCACATAGACAGAGGCCAATGCTTTGCGTATTACAATCTACTTCTAATTGCAATTAGTCCCACCTCAATGCATTTCCGGGCGATATCAAGCTTGTCAACACAGATGTAGGATGGTCCTATTCTCATACCAATATGTTGTCACATTATCGTGTCAACCTACTAACATATAATAATAATGAGAAGGCAAATGATTTTTTTTCTTTTTTTTTTTGGGGTGTTGGGGGAGTAGGTAGTTTTTTTTTATTGGTCCATGTAATAAGTTGTCACAACTAACCTGATAGTATGAGATCTTTTTAGAGACCTAGGATACCTATAACTTTGCACCTACCATCAACATTACCTGCAAATTCACTAATATATGTTTTAAGAGTAATGATATTTAACACCATTGGTGAGTAATGCTATTTAACACCATTGGTTCTCCAGTCTAATGGCATACAAGCGTTGTTAAATGATTAATCACTACAAAAGCAAGAGCATTAGTTGCATTAAAGATATTCCATTGTATACCGCCAACTAGACTAGTGTTATAGCACCAATAGTGCTACATAGTATTATTCATGTTTTAAACCAACTTTTAATTTACCTGGACACGGAAATTCTCATATATAGGATGCTTGGCAGCTGCTCTTACTCCATAATTTCTTTTTTTATCTATTAAGGTGACTGGATCATTGTGGTCAACATATTTCTCCAAGAAAGTCTCCCCATGCATAGTTTCAGGAAGCTGGATAGCATAAAGAGCTTCATATCTGAAACAAAAGCAACAAACATTGATGTCAACAAGGTTTGGAAAGACCATAGACTTCCTAAACATGCCAACTCCAAAATCACAAACAGCTGTTTGATTCCTGTAGCAAAATGTGACAGGCTTCTTAAAGTGCTTGCAGCTTCATCAGAGAAGAAATATACAATAAGAATTTAAGATTTAAAATAAGTAATTTTTAAATGATCAAAATTAGAAATGAGTTATTATCGCATTGATGGAAGAGTTGCTTTGTATTGTCGAGGTTTACGGATCTGATTTTCCACCAAAGTATCGATTTCTACCGCCACAGTATCCTAACTTTTCAAAGTTTTTAGCTTGAAATTGGCAAAATTTCCTATTTAAACATGCGGCCTTTTTGTTGACTGAGAGAATTTTTGCCATTTCACCATAAAAACAGTTAAGAAGTCACCTTTTTCTTGCACAGCATTTCCAGACCCTACTTGACTTTATTACTTGATAGAGCGAGGCAAAAAATTAATTTCTACTTATTTTTAACCTTTCTTGGGGCAGTGAATAAGAAAAACTTAAAACCTAAAACCTGAGACCACTCAAGAATGCATATCAGGAAACCAACTAAGTCAAGGTAGGAGGATGCTGGAAAACACAGGAGGGATAGGCTAGTTGTTTACCTGTGGGGTGACAAGTTACATAAGTAGTCCAAGGAAGCTTCAACTTCAAGTAGTTCAACAGCATCTTCCACCAATTCATCAGCAGCCGTTGCAGTGGTGGAGGATGAATGGGATAACTGTTCAGATGCGAGGGACTTAATGATCTTCAAACCCATAAAGGCACCAACCCTCACAGATCCGTAATCTCCACCACCAATACTACATGTGAACCATTTCTCAGAATTAGAAGAAAGAAAGGCAGGTATTGAAGCGAACTGAAAATTATGCCAATGATTTTGGAAACGATAAATTGACATGATAAACATTATAACTCAGAAGAAATATTGGCTACAATATCAACTTCACAAACAATGGCAACAGCTATTCTAGATGAAATACAAAGTCTCATCCCTTAGTCTATGCATATATGTAAATCCCAGACATTGACAGGGAAAATAAGGGAAAACATTGCTAAGGCATAGTACCTGTGTCGGATCCCTGAATCGATCCCCCAAAATCTTATATGATTAGGAATGTCCACTAGACCCAATACTTCAGCAGGCTGCAGTTTAATACTGAGCATTAATGAGACAATATCTAATGCTAAATGTAAGTAATTTTTGCCATGAACTGGGTCAAGTACCTGGCAAACCATCGCAAGAAGTTTGTTAGCTTCACCACACGCAGAAGTCATCTGGTCCATCACGCCACACGGAGCTCTAACTACATTATTCTCCACCTTTTTGAAAGCAAATATTACACGGTTCCAATGTCATGAATCAAACTCAATAACAAAAGGCCATATGAGGTGTATTTCATGCATCAGAAAGTTAACCTTTTGGCAGAGCAAAGCAAGCTCTCTTGGGCTGATATCCAGTCCTGAAATGCAGATTAAGATATGACGAGAATGTATTGCTGTTTAAAACATAAAAAAGAAGCGAAATTATAGACTTAACTACACTAAGATAATTGTTTAAATACAAAAAGGAAAGCGCAAAATGGTCCAATCTTGCCTTTGGCTGACTTGTCCTCAAACAGGTATTCTACACATCTCCAAGACTCCAACCAACCTAACTTACTTTCTTAATAAAATCCCAGTTTTTGATCATCATATTGGAACTACTAAAAAAATTGCTAAGATTCAATCATTTCATTTAGCTGGTCAGAATACTTTAAACCTATGACAATTACTTGAATTTGGTATTATCTCAAGTTGTAACTATGTTAGAGTTCCACACATAATAATCTATGTAGTAGTGACATGTGGAACATTCCTCAATATCATATCAAATGGAGAGAATTGACTACCACCATGGCCAGTGAAAATAATGGTTGCATCAGATTTTGGTCTGTTAACCAGGAGTTGCTATTTTGGAAAAGACAGTGCAGAAGAAACACCCAACATAAACAAGTCCGTCCGAGTTAAAACTTTGATACATAATATCACTATTGAAAATAAATAACTGGAATCTCTTTGACAACATAATAAAGATTATCTAAAGTTGAAGAAAGAAAGCTCGGGAGCATATTCAGTCCCAAGTTATCACAATATCATTATGGGGTAATTCATAAAAGCATTGCAATAAGATGAAAATTTTCCAACTCATGGTATCTAATCTCATATGTAATTTTGTATTTTATTCTTTAGAAATCAATAAAAAATTCTCGGTAGGCAAAACAAATAACATATGCATATAATGCAAGTACCATAAGCAGCAGCTATCGCAGACATGGTCGCTACTTCCACAGCAGCAGATGAAGAGACGCCTTTTCCTTCAGGCACAGCAGAAGAAACCTACTGGCACATGAGCATCATCATAAAAGGTTTTGTTTTCCAGTAATAAATAGCAAGAGAGAAACACTGCGTCGAGGGATACAACCAAAATAAACCAAATAGTGTTTAGGGAAAGGAACATACTGCGAATGCAGGATGACCATCCTTTCATATATTTGACTATCCAATATTTCCCAGTGTATGCGTGTTGGAAGAAGTGTCTAAAATTGTTTATGTTGGAGGAGAAGGAAAGGCCAGAATAATCTGTTCTAGTTATTATGGTAAAAAGATCATGTAGTAAAAGTTCTCAAATACAATGCAGCATGCAGATCATCGAGATTAATGATTAATTGGGAATAAGCATGAAAAGAATTCAAGATTCATGCCGAAGTCATCAAAAACACACCTGTTGGGTCAATTTTTTAGGGGAACTTGACAAACTATTTCACTTTATTCAATCTAGATGGTGTCAAAAGTACAGCACAATCTAACATAATTATGCATTTTGGAGGATTGGATGGCAGCAATCACTAGACAAGCAGATAGCCAGCAATGAACAATGAAATAAAATGGCATCTATCAGTTAATAAAGCAAAAAAGATGATTCATGGAACAAGCAGGTTAGCAAAATAAAAATAGTTTTATTATAGAGTGACGTATACCAGCAAGCTAATGCTATCCTCAAAGCCGATGCCCAGTTCTTTCATCAGAACCAGAATAGTCCCTGCAACATAAGCAGCCCATCTAGAATGGAAACTCTTTTAGTATAATATGTAAAAGCACACTCAATATCAGATAAATAGACCACAAAGTGCATTTAAACCTTTGGGACGGATCTCGGGCAAAGTAATTTCTGGCCTTTTCATAGGACAATGGTTGTTCGCCATCCATGAAATCTGACAGATCCATATCAAAGGTTGGCCCGCGATTACTCAACTCGGACCTGTATGATACCTGACACATTAAGATAAAATAATAAAATGCACTCAAAATTGTGCCTGAAGATAATTAGAAATCAACTAGAAGCTGAAATTAGTACAATATTGCCTGAGTTTTTTAAGATTTCAGAATACTATATCCTCATCTCTTTTGAACATAAGTGAATTTTTTTTAAAGAAAAAAAAATAAAATCCCATTTTATGAAGAGGTATATTTAGTTCATACTTAAAAATATATATCTTTACATATTATGTGGCATCATAGATCATGTAATGTGTTTGTCAGAAGCAATTAAATAGTACTATCGGGTTTATCAGGTGTGGTCTTCTTTAGCTTAAAAAGAGAAAATTAACCCCGTCAATTGAACGTAAATTCACTTCAATGCCCATGACATACAATTTGAAGCACAGGGGTTTGTCCGTGTCCTTTAGAACCTTGTCGAGCATGAGCATGCTTCCAGAGTTTTTGTTTCATTGGCTGGATCCTTTGCAAGCTTCTCTGATGGGCATCTGCAGATTTCCACAGGAACCATTACCAAGTCTGGGAATTTAAGCTTGTTAAACATTATTTTTATACACAACCACTAATAGGCACCTGAACATACTTTTACATTTTGTGCCACTAATTGTCTAGGCATGACAGCACAAGATAAACATAACAGAGAAAACCGTCAGAGCTAAAAGACAAAAGAACCTTAAACTAACAGCAGATAGATGTATGCATAGCATAGTGATCACGAAAAGGGGGAAAAAAGAGATGATGCCGATGGTGTTGTGATCTGAATCAAAAAAAAAAATCAGCATTTTATTGCCAGCAAATATAAAGCAATATGGCTAGCATTGACTTATTGGGCAATAGTGTGCTCATTCAAGGATTCACACTTTTTCATCATAAAGTAGGTTAGGTTTCCCATCACGATACACTTTTTCATCATAAAGTAGTTTAGGTTTCCTATCATGATCTGGTCAATTTCTCAAATAGTGCTTAATTGTTACTTCTGCTGTCAAGGTAATACTAATATACAAATCCATCAGTAACCAGTAGAGATACAATAAATTAGGAAGACCAAAAAGTAAAATTTTCTTTTCTTTTCTTTTTTCTTGTTAGAATGTGGAGTTCGGGAAGTAGGATAGGGTAATAGACCTGCAATACAAGACTGCCAGAGTAGTCGGCAATTCCACCCATGACATCCAACCTTCCAGGTGCTCTTGCCACAAAAATGTCTTCCTACATCAGTCAATATTCATGGATAAAAAAATTGTGGCGTGCCACTATAAGTCAATAGAAAAATGAATCCTTACTGCACTTTAGTAAAATATATGACAGGGATCATTTACCTTACAGACAGACATGTAGATAACAAACATAATAATCAAATGAATTTCATTACCAAGATATCACTTGTTATGGAGCTTTAAATTTTGGATGATAAAAAATTTTATACTTCCTAACTTTTCCAAAGAAGGTCCTCAAGACAAGAAAATGGAGATCAGGAAAACTTATCCTCAATAGCAAACATAAAGACAAGACAAATCTATTGAATATTCAGCACTGAAAGGACAAAATCTGATACCTCCTACTGAGCATTAAAAGTTGTCATTGCCATAAATTTTTTGTACAAATATCTATTCACTTAGCCTATTTTATTTTCTATTCATCTCAAAGTAGAGATAGAAAGAGTCAAAATGAGAGATGGAGAATGGTTTAGTACTTGTAGGACCTACGAAGGACAAGCTTTGATTAGATGGAATACGACAGCTTTGAATCCTTGATGCCAGCGTGACATCCATAGTGTGCCATAAGCAATGCAGATAAGAGAACCACAGAACTAAGTTCAACTTCTTCGTTTCTATCCCTCTCTTGTCTCTCTTTTTGGTTATTTTGAACACTCGTGCGCTTTAGAGATCTTATCGCAACATGACTATGATGTTTCCATGATGTGTCTAACACTTTAAAATAGAAAAAGATAAACGGGTGCGCCATAGTTCAGGAATTATTTTGCAATTTTCGGAAAGTGTCATATTTTTGGGTGCCATGGATGATACCTGGGACTATTCTTCTCTTTTTCTAGAGAAGCGGGTTTTTTAATTTCTAAGTAGAAGTTTTTGAGAAAAATTCTTGCTAAGGTGTTTTGGTTGGGGAAAAAATAATATCAGTTTTTCTTGCAATTTGAAAAGACCAGGGAAATATATCTCTATATTTTATGGAAATAGCGCATTCTCGCAATACTATATTATGCTATGCATTAAGGAAGTTATATGATTCTGCCTTGCAAAAAAGGGAAAGAAACGTACTTTAGGTCAAGGGTATAAAAAGTCAATCCTCTTTATTTCATATTGTCTTTATGAAAAATTGAATTTCTTCAAATATTTTCTAGGGGACACATATATGCATGCACACATGCAATGAAATAGTGGATTTTAATCAGTTATTTACCTAGTAAAAGTTCCCAAAGTTATCACAAAGTTCACATATGCACATACAGACAATATTTTAGCTGGTAGTCTTTTACAAGCTTAGGACAATAGTTTCAAGCATTCATCAAAACTGACTGAAGTTATGTGAGGTAGAAACATGTCTTCAAGCTATCTTCAATTCTTCATTCTTACAAGTTTGACGGATACATGATTTTCAATGACACGGGCTGTAGTATAAAAGAAGGAACAATCGACAAGGGCTAAAGTAAACCCGTGCCAGGCCCACCCCTGAATCCATCCATGCAAGTGTCTACATTAACCAAGGTAGATATGGATACGCCTAGGTTGTTTTTCATGTTTTTTAATTCAGAATACTCTGAACTTAAAAGTCCTATATGTTTATATCTACAAGGATTGGAATTTAGTAGTGTTATCCATGAGATTAAGCATTCAAATAGCTGTTTACAAGTTTTGTGTCCCCTTGGCTATAAGTAATGTTATGGTTTTACTCCTTGTCATCGCATGAGAAATAATCCTATTTGCATGCCTTCTGTTTCTCCCACCTTCGTTAACTATGCTTATGAACTGAGAATTATGATTCTCTTAATCTCTCTCTCACTTCTGAAACTACTTGCATTCCAGAGTTTTGTTGATGAAAGAATGGAGTTTTAGCCCATGTTAGCAAATGAATTCCAATTTAAAAATAGAATTCAGCCAAACTAATTATTTCCACATATCTTACAGTAAGACCCACATGCACTACACAAAATGCCACCATTCAACTTCACTCATTCTGTCCCTCATTTTATTAAAAATTAAAAAAAAAAAAAAAGGAAAAAAATTTGCTAACTGGGACTTAGTAACTAAAGCTATGCTTTCTTAATGGGTTTATCATTCTAAAGTTCCTTTCAAGTTTTGTTTGTCTGCTCAGAGCTTATAAGAAGTGTAATTTTGTGGCATCCAATTAGGGTTCCAGGAATCACAAAATTTGCAGCAAAGGTCGGCCAATTATGAACAAAATACCTCCCAATTAAAGAGATTAGCAGCAGCTTTTCGTTCTCTCATCAGATGCTTCTCAGTGGTCATTTCATAGTCAAATACATCATTGAGTTCTGATAAGCTCTTCAAGAAATTGGCAGTATCAGGTAGACCTAGAAGTTCTCCATGAAGAATCTCAAAGTCCTCAAGAAATCTAGAAAAGCAAGTCTGAAAATGTTAGCTTAAGCAAGCATTCAGAGTTCATTTGACAAAGACCAGTAAGAAACATGGGGAAAACAGAAGAAACTCACGAAGGTATGGCAAAACTATCATCGCTCATTTCAGCAGTAGCTGATCCTGTACGGAGACAGAGTTCGTTTTCTGCATTTGTATACCATTCTGGAATGCTGAGATCTTTTCCAGGCATTCTTTGCAATTCATAACCAAGAATGATGGCATCACGCAATCTCCTAGCCCCACTAAGCTATAAAACCAAACAAGGAAATTAAATCTATTTGATTGAAAATCAAAATACAAAAGGGGAAAAAAATTCAGTATCTTTTCAAGGGGCATCTCAATTTCATTCTAAGTTTCAAATTGCTCACATTTTCAGAAATATCAAATGATACATCACGCCATAGTCTTACCTTATCTGATGCATAATCTTTTCCGGAGGCCGTATCCATCAAAATATTAGCTGCAACCTGAAATTACCATTAACTGAAAATTTATAAAACTCCAAAGCAGTGAAGCAGCAATCCGAGACCTATTAGAAAACCCAAATGAAAAAAGTGACAAAAAATTAAATAAAATGAAGTTTATCATGAGAAGAGAATCTTCTAGGCTATAGCTGATGAGCATAGCATATCTCCCACAAGATAACAAATTGCTAGCAATCAAAATTGAACAATATCTGAGGAAGACTTACGGTGCTTCTATTTGTAGACAAATAACATCATGAAAAGAAACATTAGGAAGTATTTACAGATAGATAAATTTCAGTAATGCCTATCCAGAACAAAGTCCCATGTATCAGCAAGAACTTAAAATTCACCAGAAACGGTATAGCGTCTTCTCCAACCTGTATTTCATGAAACATTGCAACTCAAAAACTTGACATGTAGATGCAAATAATGTTACATATATACCCATATAAGATTCATCGCTTCTGACATTCGTACTATCCAGGAAAGCCCATGAACGTCTGATAACATGTGTGACCAAGAAGATAGCTTCAGCAGAATCTTCTGCATCCAGTGGCGTCTAAAACGAAAGCATAAGCAAGTATTTCTAGTGGAGTTTTGAATTAGTTGAATTAGGAATTTTTCCCTTTTAATTACTTGTTCCAGTAGATTACCCGTTCGAGTGGTTCTTTCCTTAATTATCATAGGATTAAGGTTATTTTGAACCCCATAAATAGGGCTTGTTTCACTGTATTCATCATCTCTCTCTTATATGAATACAAATTAATTGCAAGAATTGCCTTGAGTTTTAAGAATTTGTGAGTTCTTGTGTTCGTTAGGCATCAATTTTAGTATCAGAGCAAACTCAATTCCTTTGGCCAAATTTTGTTTTGTGTGTTAGGTGAAATAACGGCACGATTTCTTACATCAAATAATCATATTCACCTTAAAACTTCCTGCCATCCATTACATCCAACACTCACAGCAACACATTTTTCTTTTCCCCCAGCCACCAATTACATACATACTACGTACAAACCCAAAGAAATATCAGCCTGCAGTTTGTTCAGCAGCATCAATTAAAGAATCACACTGGCTTTTTTAATATAGACCATCCTTCTCTATTTTGTGGAAAATTTAAGAACTACAGAAAACATTTCAAACAAATTGAATTACCTTTAGAGTCATGTCATCTATAGCAAAATACAAAATAAAAATTGGAGGATAAACAAATAACTAAAAATAAAGGATAACAAAGATACCTCTCCACCATTACTGCCACCCTCGTAGCATGGTCTCAGACTAACTGCATGTTTAAGATATGGGCTCCAGTGTCCAGTAAGTAAATCCCATCGAATCATCTCAACGCCACCTTGATAGAACTAAGGACAAAGCATTCTTTAATCTAGAGTAATAGCAATTTTTCTTGGAGCCAGAAACAATAAATCAAGATGCAAAGAAAATTATATTTAACATAAGTTTCAATATATCAAAGTAAGAAAAAAGAACATCCATCAAAGAGAAGCAATAACAGCAAGAAATCAAACCTCAAGCATGTTTCTGAGAAATGGTTCTTCATTGAAGTAGTCCCTACGCACAAAGACAAATGGTACCTTGTATGCCAACGCCTCACTTACCGTTCCATATCCAATTTTTCCTGAAGAATTACAAAGTTTCAATTACTAGTAAGATTACAACTTCTTAATTTAAAAAAAAAATAAAAAAATAGAAAACTGCTCTTGAAACTGTGTGTTATAAGAAAAAATGTATTTTAGCCATGAGAAAGTGTTCGACTAACCAAGCATGCAGTCAGACGCAGCAATGAAATCAGGAGTATAGGCATCTTTTGCTAGCTTTATGAAATTTGGAAGAAGGTTCTGACTATCAGAAGAACCACATACCTAAGTCCAGGAAGAACACAACATTTTTAATGGTATATCATCCACTACACACCAAGCACCCAATAGGCACAAAGATAGCAAAGGGTATACCAGGCAAAGCCAACCAGGAGGCAGGTAATGTTCCTTTAAAGTCCATCCTGATGGCTGTAAATAGCGACCATATTATCGTGTACGCAGAATGACAGCTAAAAGTGAGACAGCCAGTGGAACAAATCCTAAAATCACCTAAAAGATCTTTTCAAACGGCCATGCAGTTACTTGTCCCCCGAAGTTGAGAATAACAACCTTCACATCCTCTCCAATTCCAAGTTCTTTTCTCACCTGCACATAACAAAGAAAACTAATGGCTTACATTTGATAAAAGCAGTACATACACCAATAGTGCAATATATAAAATTCCTAAGAGAATTTTATATTATACCTCTAAACGAGACTTGTGCAACCTCCTTACTACCAGAGGAACATCAATTGAATCTCGGAATGCAGGCACTGTCAATTTGGCATGCATGATTAGATTTGATAAAGGCAAAAATAAAGGTCAGCAAATCAAATAGACTAATAGAATTGAGTTGCTTTAGCATACTTGGGCAGTATCCAGGAAGGCGGATCACGAATTCACAATGAGAATAATCTTGTGCAATCTGTATCAACAATAAAATCTAATCAAAAGAAGACAATCAGATTGCACAAGATTTCCAGAAAATACATGCTTCAAGAAAGTATCAACAATTTACAACGGGCCCGCGCATTTGTTTGGAAATCCTGATTTCAAACATGTAAGTTCCAACTACATCAAGTAATCCAACTAATGGATCTTGACTTGAAATTATATGGAAGCTACATTTATGATTTATTGAGGAAGATTGTCAATAGCCAAAAAACACACAAACATTTATGATAATAGATAACTTTGCTATGATAACCTGCCACACTATTGAACGCTTATTATATCCAGCGATCATTACATATTCTGCATAGATGAAGTCCCAACTGCCAATGGAAATAAACGTTTTCTTATTACTCAGGCAACCCTTCTTGAAAATGCATTGCATAGAAAATAAGCCGTCTGGAAATAACTCAGGTAAAAACCGTATTTTAGTCTCACAATCAGGGAAATGAAGAAAAAGGATAGAAGATTACCTGAAGTTGGTGACACAAACAGAGCGAATTCCAGCATCGGCTGCTGCTCGACAAGCAACCGGAACAACATCTGAGACCTGAATGCATAAAACTGAAAATAAAAAGACCATACAGAAGGTCATTTGAAATACAGAATCATGGAAGTGTCTCTTCTTTTGCAAGCACAAAAGCTGATAATTCCTTCTTAGTTTAGGATTTCAAGACAGAAATGAGAAAAAAAAATTATTTAATTATTGAATTGTCATATGAATAAGTTTTTTCTATACTGATTCACTGTAGGATAAAAGAAAGTTGCGTTGTCAATGCATATTTTGTAATTCCATGATCTCTTTGGGGAATGCCAACGTTCCAAAAAATTCAAAGGAAAAGCTTGAGGTGTATTCACATTGTCTTTTGTCATTTTTCTCCTACTCCAAACAAATATTATAAACAACTAAATGCCTATAATCACAATTAAACTGTCAATAAATTCCCTGGTGCTGTAAATGAGGAAGTGAACAAAAACTTCAAAAATGTAGCTCATGAAATAACCAAACAGTATTATTTACCACTAGATCCGCCTTGATGGACCTCAGCCACTCCACTTCTGTTGCCAAAATAGAATCACGAGGAACTACAGCTGTTTCAGAATACTAAATACACCAACATGAGTGAAAGTTTATGCGGAGTAGGTAATAGATGTCTTCATATTTATTTAAAGTAGTGGATAGTTGTTTGGTTATGATTTAGTATTGAGCAAACCTTCTCCAGAGAAGCAAGGCGATCAACTGTCAATGCATCTGCTTGAATTGCTCCACAGTCCAAGAGCACCTATAATTGTAGTAAATAGTATTTTAATATGAATGACACAGCTAAAAAGGACTTTTCCAAAGAAAATATCATTTTGCCATGAAGCATTCTCTACAGACACCTGGCGGATGAAAAGACGAGGAGATTGTATTTCTGTTCTAAAAACATAGTCCGGTGCACCAGTGACCACATGGACATCGTGTCCAGCCAGAATGAGATGTCGAGCAACCTAAGCGTATCCAAGTAACTCAAATTGATTACCACATGTAAGCAATGAAGTGTATATATATTCACCATGTTTTCTACTTCATGAAAGAGAGAGATGCGATAGACCAAGAAAGTACAAGAATTTGACTAATTATTGAAATACTTCGTCTGCTTCAGAAGCAGGCCAATAAGAATGGAATAAATTTATTCAATAATGAAATGCAACGATGTTATTAATTAACACACCACTACACTCCTAGCATACGAGGAAAGACTCAACAGTATAAAATAATAACTATATAGGCTGACAATGTACCTAATATGATAATAAATGGAACAAAATATGGCTGAAATCATTTAAAGATAACCACCAGAACCACTGTCTTTCTGTTCCAGTCACAGAATAGAAGATGAATGGAAATGAATGCAAAGACGTTTTATTTTGAAATAGAAGCAGACAATAAGAAGGGCACAATTTACCAATGCTTCATATTATAACCCAAGTAGCACCAAATCTATTCGAGATTTCAGGTTAAATACTTAAAAGTGAAGAAACTCTGGCAAACCAGATTTTAAAAGGCAATAAGCTAGACATGTCAAATGTACATAAAAGCATATACACACACACACACACACACACACACACCTCTAAATTTACATACAAGCACCATAAGACAAGCAGGCAGACACCATATCAAATGAAAATAAGGCAAAATAATAAGCTTGAATGAGAATCAAATACTGAATGGTCAACATTACTTAAAATTAGAACTTTAATTAAAATTTAAATCAAAATCAATATGGGTTTTCTCAAAATCTAAATGCAAGTTCCATAAAACAAGAGAACATTCAATCACACAACATTGAATTGGAGCAGTTGAAACAGTGATATTTAATTAAAAAACAAAGATGAAATTGTCAACATTAAATAAAAGCAGACTTTTACATTAATTAGAAAGAAAAAGAAAAAGAAAAAAAGGACAGCATTTCGTTATTATTATACAGGTTACATATAACAAGCAAACATGAACTGATGAGTTCACACTTAAGAGTCACACACTGTATTCAACCGAAGCAAATGAAAAATTATCCTGAATCAAAACCCACAAAATGAGACATTTATATCAAATGGGTATGGATTCTCCGTCTAGAACCATAAAGAAGCTTACGAAAAATCTCAAACTAAAAATGGGGTGGAAAGAGAGCGTGAGCGGACCTCAACAACACGGGTCGCATGGCCAAAACCATGGCCAGTAACATAATAAGCAAAGACAAGAGGACGATTCGTTGAATCATCGGATCCCATAATTCTTCTTCTTCCTTTGCTTACCAATTGTCTACCAACTACCGGAATTTGTTGCAGATTCGCGTGAGTGGGATTTCACTTCCTAGTCTATTTCATAAATTGACCACGCTTCACACATTGATTAATGTTTCTCATTTAGTGCATGGTGGTGCGCCCACATCACAGATTTTGTTTATTACTTGACAACTGACATCAAGTCCAAATGACAGGTTGGGTCATTGTGATTTTTTTTTTTTTATATTACAAAGAGGATTGTAAGAGTAGGGAATTGAACCCTTGACCAAGGGTTTAAGAGCCTAACTAAAATGTCACCAGACCGCAGCGGTCTTGGCGGGTCATTGTGATTCTAAATTAATTATAATATATGATGATTAGTGGCTAAGGAAAAAAAATAAGAAAGGAAAAAACCATAAATTATGCTAAATGTACACAATTTTTGTATATAATCTTTTTCATAAACTCATATGGTAGAATCATATTTCTTCATCACACATCACACCACTTTTAACTTAAGTTTATAGCTATCACACGAGTAACATGGATGTGTTAAAAAAACTGTGTACCAATAGCCTAATTCAAAAAATAAAACTTGTATGTTTGTGCTTGCAAAAAATATTTTTATGTCTAAACTCGTGACTTGTCAAAACAAGCCAACTTGTGATGCAACTCGATGATCCTAATAAGTAGTGGTCTTTTTATTTATAGAAATGTTACCTTGTAAGTGATTGCAAAAATTCTTTCATACTGAACCAAAAAAACTTAATGACTTAACGCTTTGTTTATTTCTTCTATCTGCCTGCTTAGCAGTTTTTCTTCTAGAAAGTAATTTAGTAGTAACAAAAAGTATCTCAATTTTTTTTGACAAGGGGGATGGAGGAGAAGGGACGGTAGGACTCGAATCCGGGACCTCTCAGTAATGGGTGAAGCCCTTATCTACTGGGCTAACCCCTTGATCCTAAAAGTGTCTCAATTTTTTGGATGTGGAGAATCTCAAAAAAAGGAAAAAAAAAAAGTTAACTATTTGGAACCGATGGAGCCTAGCCTAATGTGTTGGCTAGTCAAATAGAATCTAGTCAACTCGAGACTGGTTGAGCCAAGTGTCAAAGCGAAGTTGCCTTGACCCAACTAAAACCATCCCGGTTAAAACTAAAATAATTTATAAATAAATAATCTGAAAGAATTAAAATAGAAAGAAAAATTAAAACGGATCATAATAAATAAATGAGTTAAATTCAGACCAATAAAAGAAAAATTAAAATGGGTCATAATAAAAGAAAGAAATAAATGAGTTAAAACGGGTCATAACAAATTCCAACCAATTCGACTCGAACCACCCATTTTTGGCAATTTATAAGACGGGCACAAAAGTTCGGACGGGTCACACTGGCCCGAATCCACATGTTCCCGTCACTCCATCCTCACGAAAAGATTTGGAAAGGAGAATTATTCACGTTGGCCCAAGCATCTAATCAGTAGCTCGACCCACATGTTCCCGTCACTCCATCTATCGTGTTTATATCTACTGGACATTCTTTGCACCATGTTTCTTCTAAACATTGACTTCTGATTATGGAGGGGTTGGGGAGGTTTCTAAGCACTCAGATGCTGGTGTTTTAATCATGGAATCGCCGTTAAGGAGTTCACCAGTGAATGTGTTTGATCAATGAGTTTGACATCTCGCACATTAGCACCCGTGGATTCATCTGTTGAGTAATTGAAATTGTAAGTCCCTTTTTTCAAGGTTCATGTTCTTTAGAAGCAAAAATTTCCACTATTCTAATGTCTAAAAATTGACTTCCCCAGTGATCGATTTTAAAGGTTGGTTGCATGATGTTTTCAATGATAATGCAAATGTACAGGAGTTGATAGGTATGCTGTGCTGGGCTATTTGGCTAAATCGTAATGTAACGGTGTGGCAAGCTAAATCTTTCACAGTATTGAAGGTTGTGAAGCCTTGGGTGTTCGTGAGGCCTTTTCATGGATTAAATCACGGTTCCCCGAAGTGAGTTCTATCAAGATGGATGCTCTTATTGTTGCTAATGCACTACAACGTAATGTGGAAGATAATTCGTACTTTGGTTTGATTATTGAGGACTGCCGACTTCTAGCAAGGGCGAACTTGGGAGTCACTTTCAATTGGATTAGGCGATCGGTGAATCAATTTTGAGCTTGAAGTGCATGCTGTGTTGTAAAGTTCTGAAAGGCCAATGATGCCATATGGTCTTCTGGTTTCTATGTAATGAAATATGGAGTCTGCCGCGTTTAAAACCTATGTCTATTGCATTTTTTCACACTTGAAATACCTTTATATAAAAGGTTTGCTTAATTTGTTGGTAATTGCGTCTGTGGACAGGTAGTGCAAGCAACTGAACATAAGAATGGAAAAAGCAAAAGTAATCTTTTTGGAGCCCAAAATTAAAAAAAAAAAAGAAAAGAAAAGAAAAAAAAGTGTGATTTTGGACTCCTTGCGTTCCAAGAAAAAAAGCTGATTTGTCCATTGAACTTGATGATACTTTTCAAAGGAATCTGATGTTGGATCTTTTGGTTGGTGCATGTCCAAATCAAGAGTTAAAAGAAGTAAAATATTCAAATTTATTTTGTATAATAATAATACTTTTAAGATTTAAAAAGAATGCGATTACTTTTGGAATTTTGAGCTTTTCTATTCTTGAATATATCGCAACTGAATTGTAGCATGGCCAACTGAAGGGTTACTTCTTTCTTTCTTCTTTCTTTCTTTCTTTTTTTTTTTTTTTTTAAATTTATAAAATTGCGTCTAAGTGAGGAAGGTAGCTTTGAAAATTATGTTGGTACAAAAATGACTCATTTAAAGCAAAATTGCTTATTTTTCACGTGTTTGGCTAAATAAAGTCATTTCTTAGAGGCTAAGCTAGACTACTTTTTTTAAAACATGAACTTTTATAATACAAAAAGTAGCTTTTAATGTTACACTAAACACAAGTAATTACTATGTCTAAGAATTGTACCTTCACTAAACATGAATTAAGACACGTCAAGTTCTAGCAAATAATGTAACATTTTCTTGGGCATTAAATCTCTCGAAACAAAGGCATAATTATCGACCTTGTGATCGATCGCCAACCTTATTAGTAGTGTTTATTTGATGTGATTAAGGAAAAAAATGTAGAAATCATAAAATTAAAAAATTATGCTTTGGTTTTCAAAAACAAGAGATTTCATTTGGAAAAGGTTCAGGTCATACCAAATTTTTGCATGTTCGGATAAATTTAAAAGTTTTTTTCTTAATTAAAGAGTAAAAGCAAGTCTTTTAGCAATATAAAAGTAATTTTCATGCAGTCACCAAAATGTTTGGTGACTGCATGCATTGATTCCTGCTTTTCGTGTTTCATCAACCATTAGCAACCCACTTTCTGGCTTCCTTTTCTTCCCCACCTTTTACTATATAATCCCTCCTTCCCTTCTACTTTCTCCCCCCTTTCTCTCCTCTCACAGACAAAACAAATTCTTCAGAGCTAAGCAAGTGAAAATAATAGCTTATGCACAATAAGCTATGAATAATAAGAGAACATTTGTGAAGAATAATTCAATTTTTGGTTGCGGAGACATGCAGAAGAGCCCTTCTGAATTGGCTCTCCATGAGCTTTTTGCTTCAGAGGACGAGAAGAGAACTCAGAAAACCGAGACTTTTGTTGGGTCTGATGACGATTCCTTTGCTGTCAAAAATGATGGATTCTTCTTGCCATTCAAAAATCCGGTAGGATAATTTCACTCGTTGCCTAAAATGATCACATTTTGTAATGGGATTTTATTTTCTTGTTTCCAAATGCAAACCTTGTCAATATATTTGAGAAATTTTATATCAAATCATGCATATAATAGCACCTCCAATGGAACAGTCACTATATAAACTAAAATAAAAATAAATAGTATCTTTAAAAGCTTATTTGTTAATAACTTTAACTGATACGCGATTCTACAATTCCAGGAGACACCATTGTCAAGTTGTAGCTCATTTGCGGATAATCAAGTTTTACCTGGGAGTATCCATCCTAAGCAGCTTAACATTTCAACGCCAATGGATTCACAATCATCAATATGTGGCACGCACACTTTCACGAGATTTCAACAATTTCAGGAGTCTAGTTAAGTAAAATTTTGAGTAATCATCTTTGTATAGTTAATTGGGACTTCAGTGCAATTTGATGGTAAAACCACTTTATCATTTATCCGTTACAGTTAATAGTCCCTTGTCTGGTACTGAGCCTATGGGGCAGCATAATCAACTAGCCGGAGCTAGCAGTCGTTCAGATATAGATGACCTGGAAATAGAAGCTGGTTCTTGCGAACAAAGCCTAGACAATCTTGATATAAAACGCCTCAGAAGGTATAGGGTACTAATTCCAGATGACTATGATAAAATGCGATGAATACATAAAAACAACTAGCTTGAATTTGTCTATGAATTTCAGGATGGAATCTAATAGGAACTCTGCTCGACGCTCAAGAACAAGAAAACAAGCCCATTTGACAGAGCTTAAACAAGAGGTATAAACACAATTTTTTCCCTAACATTTTCTGATTTTCTCAGAAGACCCTTAAAGTCGACCTCTGTGCATATCATTAGATTTTGTGCTTGATACAGGTTGAGAATCTAAGCAAAGAACATGATACCTTGGCAAAGCAACTTGCCAGTGCTGCTCAAAGAGTTAAGGAAGCTGCAACGAATAATCGAGTGCTTAAATCTGATGTTGAAGCTTTAAGAGCCAAGGTACCAATACCATGACCATCATTCTTTCTTTGTTAAGCCTTTTTGCTTTTCTAAGCTGAGTGGCATACCAAAGGTCGATTCAATGGCCAAATTTATAGAGAAGATCAATAATCGATTTCTGTTTAGGTGAAACTAGCAGAAGACATGGTGGTTCGAGGCTCGTTGAATTCCAGTTTCAGCCATCTTCTTCAAAATTATTTAAACACCACTCCAACATTTATGAACAGCAACATAGGTCGGGTAGATAACATTTTGCCAACTACATTTCTTGGTGACGATAATCATAATACTCTGTATCCCGGATTAACAGATTCAGTCGTTGGGCACGAAAATGCTGAGATCTTTAAAGGCAGTGTAAACACTGGAGTGATGAGTGATACTGTAAGCTGTGTGACAGAGATGTGGCCTTGGGGATCTCATGTCCCCTCCGAGCCAAAGTAAATCCGATGTCCTTCGTCTTCGGTTTTTCCCTCTTGGTTGGATTAGGAGAATGGAGAAGATGCTATTGGCGTTGTTTCAGTTTGCAATAGCTTATTTAGTGCATCGCATAAACTTGATTGCTTTTCTCGTTTGTATCTGATTGCTGCAGCTGTATAAATTTTCTGATTCCAAGTACTATATGCTGTTCCATTAGTTTTTGTATGGCTATGTTTTTGAAACTTCCCGTATCTTACAAGTTTTTTAAGCTTTTAACGATGTAATTCGATATTGTAAGTGGGCACATAGAGGTCGTGTTCTTGAACTATAATGCTTCTCATAGATAAAAAGTACACGTATCATGTTATAATCGGGGGAAAGTAGTGAAATGGCTTTTTTGTTCGTTAAATATAATATCATTCGATCATGTGTTGATATTGTTGGGAGTGATGACTAAATTGTATGCTCGTAATGCAGTTGTATTGTCTGGTATATCTTATCGGTATCTTTTAATTGAGTGTGGCTCTTCCTATTTCATTCCTTGCAAGGTGAATTGGGCAGCCACAAAGTAATGGTCATAGGACGGGTATGGGCTGGGGACCTGATCCCTATTCCCACTGTGTTTAGATTTGTCCCCATCTCTGCCCTGTCTTGATTTAATTTGGGACGTCTAGTTTAGGACCTACTATTGAAATTCGTGTTGATACTCTTGAAAGTTTGAAATTTGGCCTTTTTTCTTCTAGATGATTGCCCCTTTATGCTTTACTCAAACTCCGTTGTGCTTGTAAAGTTTGAAACTTTACCTTGTCACTTTGTCATGCTTTATATACTTTATATGACCTTGACATTAGATCATTCGGACTGTAAATAAGTTTTCTCTTCTATAGGCAAAACAAGAAAAGGAAAGAAAAATGAAAAAGAAAAGAAAACATATCGTTGTGTATAAAGTATGTCTATTATTTTGTCTTCACTATTGTTTACTTCTTCAAAACTTTCCAGTCAATTCTCACGGCCAAAAGGGACGAAGTAGTTACTTGTACAAAGTTCTTTTCACACCTACATATCTCACGCTATAGCCATGTGTGATGTTTATGGAAATAGAATCCTCTCACGTGAGTGTAAAAAAAAAAATAACAAAATTTTGTACATGTATAATTCAAAAAGGGCATGCTCTTCTATTTAATTGCCGGAGTCTATTTCCAAAATCTCTTGAAAGTTTTCTAACAAAATTTTTCATGTCACACGACATGGATGAAATACACATGATGTGCATTCACACACACACCACACGCTAAAACTTCTGGAAGGTTTTTAAAAATTTTCCTCATTTGCCCTTAAAAATTAATGAAAATAAGAGTCCCTTTTAAAAACTTCTTGCCCTATATAGTGTGTGTGGATGCGTACTTTATATATTTGATACACATAGCGTGCTCCACACACGCAACATGAGATATGAGGTTTTATAAGTTTTTTGAAAATTTTCCGTATAAATAACATAAATGATTTTTCCCCCTTCTATCCACGGGTTACTTCCAGTAGCCAAGGTAGGCAACGGTAACCAATTCTTTCAAAGAAAATTAGTGGTAAAGCAATTAATCCCCGCCAAAAATGGAGCTCCCCTAACATAACTGAGAGCAAAAAACCTGGAGAGAGATGAGATTTTTCCAATTTGGATGACAAGAAATCTCATCTTTTTATTTTTCTTTTCAACAAGAATTCGGGTCAACAATTCATATAGAGCCCCTGTAAATAAGAATTTACAATAAACTGATCGGAAATATTCAAGAATTCCGTGTTCGGTAAAGGGGTCGAACAAGAACAGGAAAAGATTACATTTTTCCTAGGGTTTAAATTTGTGGGTCATTTGAGTGGAATAGATTGATACAACCAAACACGATGGCGCCTCCGGCGGTGAATCACAGCGGAAAGATGGGTCCGATGCCTCGTTTGGTGGCGGTTGCGATTGATCGGGATAAAGGAAGCCAGAGTGCTTTGAAATGGACTGTTGATAATCTTCTTGGCAGAGGCCATAACGTTGTTTTGGTCCATGTTAGGCTTAAACAATCATCCTTCTCTTCAGCGCCATCTATGTCTATCCCAAGTAACTCTGTTTTTCTCTCTTTTCGTTTTCTTCGTTTCACTTTAAAAGACCAGCTGTTTGAGTAAACTACCCGAAACCCAGGTATCTGATGACTGATTTCATATTCCATATTATTTCGTTTTAAAAGGTCAACCTTTTTAACAGATTACACAATACCCATGTATCTGATTGTTGTTTTTGTATTCCACATTGATTATGTATATTTTTGTGTATACAGGGCCTAATGGGTATGATGGTGAAAGCGGATTAATTAATGCGGATGCTGATGCACATCTAAGGGAACTTTTCCTTCCTTTTCGTGTTTTTTGCACGCGAAAGGATGTGAGTGTTCTGGATCTAAACATGTTTTCCTTTTAGTGTCGAAGTAGAGAAATACAGTTGAAGCATTTTCATAGCTTTTTTACCTTGTTGTATACTTTCTAACCTGCTTATATTTATTTTTACTTTTCAGATACAATGCTTTGATATTGCGCTTGATGACACAGATGTAGCTAGAGCATTAACTGAATTTGTGAAGCAATCGGCTATAGATGTATTGGTTCTTGGTGCTGCAGCAAAAGGCGGAATATTCAGGTATTCGTCCATAAATGAAACCAACATTTAGTAACTTTTCTTGCATTTTATGTAACACGAGAGCAGATTGTAGAAGTCTAATATAAGTAACCTTTGCTTGCATCAGGTTTAAAGCCAAAGACATTCCTGGTACTGTATTAAAAGGAGTTCCTGATTATTGTACTGTATATATCATCTCCAAAGGAAAGATTTCATCCACACGAGCTGCTTCCCGCATACCCCCTTCTATCCTCACTCCACTTCGTAATCAGATAATGCTCCAGACTGCCAGCAAAGTCAATGTGTCTGAGGCACAAATTTCCTCCAACAGCAATCCCAGAAGTTAGTCATTTTCCCTGAATGTGATTCCATTGTATTTTTCTGTTTTTCCAGCTACAAGTTCAATTCTCGGTCATTCCATGCAGGTTCCATTTCAGGATATTCAAGGCCAGGATCTGAACCGTCTCCAACTTCCTTTCCAAACGACGCAAACTCAATCAGGTAAGTTGTTCAGGCATATATGTTAGCTATGTTCCCAGCACACTCTCTGTTGTTTACAGAGAAGACAGTAAGAAGTTGTCACGTGGAACCTTTTCCTGCCCAAAAAAGCTAACTTGAAGTGTTACCTCCACAAACAGGTCACCATTTACTCACAGGAAGGCCCCAAATGGCAAACCCTATGAACTCTCAGCTCCTGATAGTGACATATCCTTTGTCAGTTCGGGAAGGCAAAGCGTTGATATGTTTCCTTCATTTTGTGACGGCTTAGACAGCCTAACCCCGCCTCGGCTTTCAGGCTTCTCAGATATAGATAGCCAAGGGTTAGACTCATGGCAACTTGGTCGCAAATCAATCAGCACGGTGGCCCCATCAGAGTTCTCATCTGCCTCATTTGAGAATGATAAAGCCACAGCACAAACAATGGTAAGATCAGCTTTCATTCCATATGACGTACATATTTAACTGCAAGACTAATAATATCTGCTAATGCTTAGGTAGGCCTGGAATCTTGCATTATAAACAATAAGTAACATTCGGGCCTTTATTTTAATTTTAATGCTTTTATTTACAGGAGGAAGTGGAAGCAGAAATGAGAAGGTTAAAGCTAGAGCTTAAACAAACAATGGATATGTATAGTACTGCCTGCAAGGAAGCGCTCTCAGCAAAAGAGAAGGTACAACAAACCTTCTTCTTCTCTGGCATCTTTCTTTTCATGCTCTAACACATAGTATATTGTAGGCAAGGGAGCTCCAGCGTTGGAAAATAGAAGAACAACGAAGGTTGGAAGAGGCTAGGGTAGCTGAAGAGGCTGCAGTGGCACTTGCAGAAAAGGAAACGGCGAAGTCGAGGGCAGCCGTTGAGCATGCTGAAGCATCTCAAAGGATAGCAGAGCTTGAATCTCAGAAGAGAATAAGTGCAGAAATGAAAGTATTAAAAGAAACTGAAGACAATGGTAAGGTAATGATGTCTCTGGGACAGACAGATTTCAGGTACAGGAGATATTCGATTGAAGAGATTGAAGCTGCTACAGAATATTTTTCACAATCTCGAAAAATTGGAGAAGGAGGTTATGGGCCAGTGTACAAATGCCATCTGGATCATACACCTGTTGCAGTTAAAGTACTTCGGCCCGACGCTACTCATGGAAGATCACAGTTTCAGCAAGAGGTATATGGATGCAATTACACATAGGTTTTTGATTAGATCTCTAAATCTTGATATATGTGATTGTATCATCAGATCTTAATTTAATATGCCAGGTTGAAATTCTATGTTGCATAAGGCACCCTCATATGGTCCTCCTTCTAGGAGCCTGTCCTGAGTATGGTTGTTTAGTATATGAGTTCATGTCTAATGGAAGCTTAGAAGACTGTTTATTCCAACGCGGAAAGACTCCACCCCTATCTTGGCAGCATAGGTTCCGAATCGCGGCTGAAATTGGCACTGGGCTGCTTTTTCTCCATCAGACCAAGCCAGAACCACTTGTACATAGGGATCTGAAGCCTGCCAATATCCTGCTTGATCGCAACTATGTAAGTAAGATCAGCGACGTTGGCTTGGCCAGGCTTGTCCCTTCGTCTGTGTCAGATAGTGTCACTCAATATCGGATGACATCAGCTGCTGGAACTTTCTGCTACATAGATCCAGAGTATCAGCAAACAGGAATGCTTGGCGTAAAATCTGATATATACTCCCTCGGAATCATATATCTGCAGCTTCTTACGGGCAAGCCACCAATGGGTCTGACTCATTATGTAGAAAGAGCTATTGAGAAAGGAACCTTCCGTGATATGCTGGATCCTGCTGTACCTGATTGGCCTTATGAAGAGGCCTTAAGCTTTGCTGAGTTATCACTCAAGTGTGCTGAATTAAGAAGGAAAGACAGACCGGATCTTCTTAAAGTTGTCCTTCCGGAACTGAACAAATTAAGAGATCTTGCAGATGATAGCATTTCCTACTCATTTCCAGGCAATCTGGGTCACTCACCCATCCACACTCAAGTTTCCGTATCTAAAGTAAGTTAACATACCTCTTTTTGAACCTTTTTTGCTTATATCTACATGCTCGACTTCCTAAAATGCTGCATTGTACACTTCCATACATTCAGCTTGATATATTTTTACTAACTACTTTTGCAGGAGGACTACAGTTATCCCGCATCTGAACAATCGAGCATGGGAAGTTGATGGATGAGTTAAAGACACAGATTGACTGAAAAGTAGTTCTAGGCATGTACAGTAAGTTTTCCTTTCCTGCCACTTCCTATAATTTGCTAACACCCCAGGGAAATTAATTTCATTTGCATCAGAATAAACCACTGATTAGCATACATGTACAGTTGCAAATGCCTGTATTTTTAAGTGTTTGCCTAGAAATGATCAATTGTACCTTAAATTATTTAAGTATTATAACACTGTACCAGTCGACTTATTCATTGTATTCATGTACATCAACTGCAAGAAAGCAAGAAATCTAATGTTGTTTCAAATGGAAAACAGTTGTTTTTGGCTTGATTTTTGGAAGCTAACTATTCTGTAGATTGCTTACTCTTTTTGTTGATGGAATTTTTGAATGTACGTAACATCACTGAGTACCATTACAGAGATGAATGGCAAATAGCTTAAGAGGTTCTAGAACCAACATAAGCGTAAAACATTTAGTGTCTTCTGAAAACATACAAAATGAATGAACCTTGTAAAAGAATTGCATAAATCTACTGAATATCTACTTATCTACATTTCAAGACCATGTAGATTGGAAAGAGTTGAAATTATTCTTTAGCTTCTGAAATCTCATGCTTTAGAAAATGAGAAGTCGTCATCTGTTGGTGCTATCGAGGAATACATTTCTTCTTCACTTGCATAGGAAGAGTAATCATCATCACTGTCTCTTTCCTTCAATTCTTCGATTTTCTCAACAGCCTCTCTCAAATCCCACCTTTTCTCCACATTCCACTCACAGCAGCACATTCCTATCTTCAGAAGCTTGAGCATTTGGCCTTCTCCATGCCTTGCTAAATTCATGTCCTTATCGAATACCTCGCCTGTCCACTCTTCTCTCACAACGGAGTTAACCCATGTTGCCAAATCTGCATTTGGACCCCTGCCCTGTTTCAGATAATTAGCTGGGAATCTGCCTGTGAGCAACTCGAGTATCAGTATCCCAAGGCTCCACACATCTGTCTTCCTTGTTAAGCGATCACTATGTGTGGATTCTGGTGACTTGTAGGCTACCATGAAACGCTGAGCATGCTCCTTGTTGACCACTGGTACTAGTGCATAATCGGATAGAACTGGCTCAAATGTCCTGTCTAGGAGAACGTTTGACGACTTGAGATGGCCATGTGGTAGAGTTAAGCTCGGCAGCTCCTTATACAGGTAGGCCAATCCCCTTGCTACACCTCTGATGATTTTTACTCGTGTTGGCCAATCAAGACCTGGTTGGTCCGGACTTTGTTTACCTATCAAGGAAATTGAAACATGTTTTTAAGTCAGAAGTCCTTG
Source organism: Nyctanthes arbor-tristis (assembly GCA_963692815.1). Classification (NCBI taxonomy): domain Eukaryota; kingdom Viridiplantae; phylum Streptophyta; class Magnoliopsida; order Lamiales; family Oleaceae; genus Nyctanthes; species Nyctanthes arbor-tristis. The sequence goes on along the minus strand of CAVNYN010287808.1, from coordinate 941 downwards.
CCTAACCTAGAGATCAACTAATAACATGTATTACAGTGACGTATTTGGTATGCTGAACTCTACAACACTTGATCAAGGAACGAAATAATCTTCAGTGTTGTTGAGTACTGTGAACCAAACATGCATTGTCATCGGTAACTTACTGTGGAGGTGACTTGCCAAGCTACCACATTCAACGAAGTCGGAGACCAAAAGCTTTTCGTCTTTCCCATAGTAGAAAGCCACAAGAGGCAGCAAATTAGGGTGTGACAACCTTCCTATCCTTCTCATGTGTTCATAGAATTCTTCTCTTCCCACATTGTTCATTTGTTGGAACCTCCTCACAACCAAAGGTTGGCCATTGGGAAGCACAGCTTTGTACGAAGAGCCAAAACTTCCACTCCCCAATACTTCAGCAGATGCTCTAAGTAATTGTTCCAATTCAAACTTTTCTCTGTCATTCCTCACAAAATACAGTTTTCCTTGTTCACCATTGGTCCTATAGTCTTCCATGCCATTATGAGTTTGCTCCTCTGAGTCGTAGTTATCAACTGATTTTTCATATTTTAGCACTCTTACACGTTTCCTGATTATGAGAAAAGCTATGATAATTACTACTAATGCAACTCCCAAGACAACGGCTATAGTCAAGGCTATCTTTCGTGTAGATTTCTTTGGTTTGCATGGCTCTAATGGCTTGCCACATAGGTTATTTCCTGTTCAAAAAGGAATTGCGTGTTAGAACCACTTCGTCTAAAACTTAAGTCATCGTAACAGGGATAAACTGCAGAGCAATTCTGATAAAGAAAAAAGTCATGATTGTGATAAAAGCAAGATTGAGGAGAAACTATGAAAAAACAAGAAGAAAGGGTGCATGGACCATCCGTGTGTGATCAATTGAAGGAGAAAAAGGCTTTTTAGTTTTGTTAATTGTATAATAATTTAAAAAGTTGGCTGTCAAG